>MU182098.1:643816-668346 GCA_016904865.1 Pissodes strobi
ATACAAACGAAAATAAAAATTGATACTTTAATTTTGGAAAAACCATGTCTTGTGGGCCAAGTTAATTTGGATCTTTTTTAATGCTTAATGACCTTTTATTTTCAATGGATTTTTTTATCATTTTTGGACATATCATGGCCTAAGATATTAGATTCAAAAAGAAATTTGTAAAGCGGGCCTACTTCAGTGGCGTACATTAAAATTTAAAATAATTTTTCTTTAATTTTAAAAAATGTAAGTAGATTCAAAATTTCTGTACGCCAATGAAGTAGACCCGTTTTGCAAAGTTCTCTTTCATTCTAATGTTTTAGGCCATAACATATCCAAAAATGATAAAAAATCCTTTGCAAATAAAAAGTCACTACCTAAGCATTAAAAAGGATCCAATTTAATTTGGCCCACGAGACATGGCTTTACCAAAATTATTAATATTAAGTATAAATTTCAATTCTGTTTGTAGTGACCTGGTTTTTTACTGTCAATATTCCGAACCGTTTCAAATCTTTTTTGCCCATTTTTACATCTATACTCGTATTTCATTTGGCCGATTTTTTGCAACGACCTGAAATACATTGGTTTGGAAAAATACCCCCTTTTATGTACGCCACTGAAGTAGAGTCTCTTTGCAAAGATCTTTTTAATCCCAATACCTTAGGCCATAACATATCCAAAAATGATAAAAAAGCCTTTGAAAATAAAAAAGTTATCAAGCATTAAAGAAGGTTCCAATTTAATTTTGCCCACAGTGTATAGCAAATTATTAACTAATAAATATTTTTACGAATAACTTTAATTTAATTTTTGCTTCATATGTTTTGAGCAATATTTACTATTTTTGTAACTAATTCAAATAATGATCTCTCTCCGTGTTTAAATTTCCGATTTTTATTTATTTTTCAGTATTTTTTATTATTTTATAATGATTTGTGCAACAAAAAATCGGATTATGAACATATAAAGTGAGTACTACTTTTAATGTCGAAGTATCTTTTAATCCTTATCGGTCAAAATTAATAATAACTATAGACTTCGATGCTTAAAGTAAAATTTTACCACGAAATTTCCCATCAAATCTTCCGAACCCGGTGCTTTTTCCTCGAAAAATCCGGTCAATTTCCCGGCTTAAAATTGTTTTAAATCATATTTCATGTAAATAGATCTACGTATCTACTACAAAAACTATACGCATCGATATGGTTAAAGTAAAATTTTACCTCGAAATCTACCACAAAATCGACAGTAACTCCATCTAATCACCAAAAAACGTTCACATTTTCCGATACTTCAATCCGTTTTCAAAGAGATTACAGGCAATGAAATGTGGAAATCTACATATTAACCTATACGTCATGTCAAAATATTTGAAGACATATTGCTTCAAATTTCCGATAATGCATCAGAAGCACAGCTATCTATTCAAACTCGTAAATATGCCGAAGTATGAAAAATTTTAGAATTTTTTTACGATTTTCTGCATGTTTCCCTTTAACACCGATTTGATCGTATTTTAAGTGCTCATAGGGAAAATGGTTATAGAACTCTTTTATAGCAGAGATATTGTTTTTTTTTGAAAATAGCTATGCGTTGGCTGGCAGTCAAAAATCACCAATTGAGCATTTTCAATCGTATCGATGGATTTTTTTTATGTTGTACTCGTAACACTCCTCTTTAACGATCGATAATCGATTTTCCAGTCATAAAATATTATGTGGTAACGTGTCGTGTTAAAACTCGAAATGGCGAAAAGAGTAAATTGAACTAGCTCACCGTGTATAAAAGGCATCATCATTTCTAAACTGCCTTGTACAATTTTTTACGTAGATTCTTGTCCAACGATTTTTTTAAAAATATTTTTCGAGGAGGAAATAAAAATTTTATTTTTTATCTAAAAATCGATGATTTTACATTTTCACTCAAAAATCCATTTGCCCGACCTTTATAGAACAGAGAAGCATTTTGAGAGTTTATTCCCTAGAAATTCCCTATCGAACTGTCGATGTCGTCTCGGTATTTTCGATCCTCGTCATTTTCAGATTCTCACGCCAATTTCAATAGGGTTCGGAAGACTGTCAAAAAGAATGTATCCAAAAAGTTAATCACAATTAATTAAACGTGCCAAATTCGAAAACTCCACTCTTAGCTGTTTTCGAGAAGAATTCTAAATATCTAAAAAGAACTCCGTATAGCAGCGCGGTATTGGCCATCTCTGTTTCGCTCCGCTGACTTGGATTCGCTGAAGTCTACTCGAGCCGACTTTACCTGAATAAGCGTTACCTGACGCATGACGGTTTAGTCTCATTCGCTACCCAGGAAAAAGTGTGCTGAACGCGTCCTAAGAAGTTTTCAGTGCAGAACGCGACAAAACTGATCATTATTTTGTATACATAAATCAGCTGACTAACGGCATTTCTAATCGGCCTGAAATTAGACATGATTAATTCCTTGTTTATATCGTGATCTGAAGCCATTTGGATCCAGTAAACCCTAAAATAATTTCCACCTGACTTAAATATTCTAAGCCATTCGGAAAGTTTATCCCAAATGTTTATATCGCCATTTTCGGTCCATTTATCCATGCCGCTTATCCGAAGAGACTTTATAAAATGTGTGTAATTATACGGAACAAATCGTTAACATCGAGGTGTAAGGTATGGCAATGGTTTTATCACATTTCATTGAATTAAAATAGATTTTTTTAGGAACCACCAAATAATTTAATTGAGTAGTTTTCGAATAAAGTGGTACAGTGGAAATTGGATGGAAAAGTGACTTTTAATTTCAAAAATTTCAATCGGCTCGTGTGTCACCATTTAAGCTTAGTTTTAGTAAATAACTGGTTAGTAACGATTTAGTCATGTTCTCGTTGAACTCTGGTTACATTTTAGCATAAGTGACCACTAACTTTGCTACTTAGTTTTATATTCTTTTTACCTTTTTTGCATCATAAACTAATATGTTTTGAACAATATTCACTATTTTTGTAACTAAATAATGTTCTCTATCCGTGTTTAAATTTAATTTAAATTTCCGATTTCTGTTTATTTTTCAGTATTTTTAAATGTGTTATCAGTATGGTACTAATTTAAAACATATTCGAAACTCATTAAAAAAAAGGCAAATTTATATTATATTTTTCTTACTCTAAAAATTTTATTATTTGAAGTAGCGCTTGGGTTTTATAATATTTCTTAATAAATATTTACAATGCATACGCATGCGCAAAATAATGTTTGCCTTAGATGTCAAAATATAAATTTGGGTATAAATGCATCAGAAACTTTGTACCTTCTGTACCTTCCGTTCTTTTTCACTTGCCGACCTATGCATAGACGCGTTTCGCCGTATAACGGCTCGTCAGTATGGCTATAGGGTCAGCAGATGAGAGAACGCTACTTGAGGCTTTAAACAAACCCAGTAAAATTTATTATCTAGTTTTGGGTATAAGTTCTAAAGGATATAAAGGAAAATATTTGTTATGTTATCTACCTATCCGCGTCATCAACATTAATAAAAAAACTTTCCTTGTTTTGGAGAGTTTACGTTTAATTTCTTATTTAGTCCTGTATAATATTTGAAAAGCTCGTTAAAATTCTTCCATCTGTTTTTAAGTAACAGCATTCTAAATATTTGTCAACCAAAATTTTGCCATATAGTTTTTATTAGTGTATCTGCTGCTAAAGGACATATTAAAGATATTGATATTTTTTTACTAACGTGACATATATTGTCAAAATACCGCACTCTCAACTTCTTCGAATTTTGAAATGAATATCATTTATTTTGCGAAAACATACCTCCGTCCTGTTATACTCTAGACAAAAAAGGCTTTCGGATTTCGAAAACGGCATTCAAGAAAGATAAGTGTTTAAACATTTACAACAATTTGAAAAAGAGGGTAAAAACCTGGGGCCTATCTTTTTGTTGGCAAGTTTATTAGTAGTATAAATACTTATAGAATACTTATTCTTCATAATATGCAACACAGACCTTGTCGAAACTACGTTTGATTCTAAAGCCTTTTTTACCTTTAAATATTATCTACATCTGAAAATAATCTACAGAATACTTCGACTACACCCTACACCACAGTTTTATCCACAATACCGTGACAGAACGCGCGTCGAGTACAAAAATAAGATTTTGGTATTGTCGATAAAACTGTGTTGTAGTGCATTTTGCCTAAGGTTCCAAACTCCAACTTAGAATACTTCGAATTGTACGTTTGCCATTAATATAAATAATAGAGTAGGATAATTTTTTCTTTCAGTAAAAATTTAAAAAACTTTTTTTTGCGTTTTCCGCATGTTCGTAGAAAAAAAAACAACCATTTGCAATCACGTGCGGAAAAGTGGCACTTTAAGCACTTGTCAAGAAAGGCACTAAGGATCTCCTGATTTTAATAGAACCTATCATTTATAACAGGTTTTGAATTATGTAAAAAATTATAACAATATGTAATAGCAAAGAATATTTTATTTAAAATTTTCTTTGCTAATAGATAAGGACTATCTTATAATAAGGATATTGGCGAGGAATAAAGAGTTAACCACTGCCCAAATATGTATGTACATTTTACTGGGAATACTTGAATATAGGTACCCTAGCAATATTCTAGGTATTTCCATTGAGAAATACTTACTAACAAAATAAAAATATGTGCAAATACATGCATAAACAAGAGGCTGGTAATTCAATGGTATTTTCAGTTTGAAGTATTGAAATCATTCTACTAAATTTAGGTAGGGATAGAATCACTCGCCCTTTAGATGTCGGTTCATAAATTTCATGAGATATGACTGTTACGGTAAAGCAAGTTCTTAATAAAAATTTATATTGCCGTAAACTAATTCTGAACTTAATGATCTCAATATAGTGACGGACTTTGTCGCATTCATAAATGAAAATGGATATGCAATCTTCACAGAAAATGTGCATATTTTTCTCTTTTGCCATAGAGTAAGATTATATGATGTTTTTGTAAATAACTACATAATTTAATTATCTCATAACTAATGAAGTAGAAGAAATAAGTAATTATAGAAGTAATTTTATTATATATAAATCTATTAAAAAAAAAGTTGTTTTATTTTTTTGAACACCATCACGATACAGAATTTTAATAGCAATTTAAAAAAAGTTGAAGAATAGTATAGAATACTAAAATTAATTGAACATATATCTCAAAGAAGAATGAATCCCGGATACGTGGTGAAATGTAGAAGTTATCCTGTTCTTCAAAAAAGGCGATTTATACATGAATCTATAAATCCAGGTGCAACATTATCTGTAAGGATAAAAGTATAGTTAAAGTGAGGCAAATTTGTGCAATTAAGTACTCAATACAATGCCGGCAAGATATTTAAAAAATGCCGACTGCCTTCTCAGATATCCCGAAAGGTATTGTGAAATAAATTACACATTTTTGTCAAAAAATGTTTTCCCTCCTTGTCTTTTACTTCTCCATATTAATTTGTATCAAAATGAATCAACATTCTTAATCTAAGATCACACACATAAGTTAAAATTTTGTGTTTCTGAAAATGTTTTTAATTTTGAAGTACATCGGCGCTCCTGGGAAAATTTTTCGACCAAGCACATGCGGAAAGTCCAGGAAGTGTATTTTTTCGACCTTACGGAAAAGTAGAGCAGACTAGTCTAATTTCGGAGACGTTTTTAGATCCTTTACAGTTACAATCCTACGGCACTCGCACTATGCTATATTAGCTGCTTTTGATTGGTGGTTAACGTCACTTTCACTTTATCTACGGTCCAGTGAATTTTTTCCGACAGGTTATAGTAGTGCAGGATTCTGTGTTTGTGATACGGACGGTCCGCATTCGATTCCCGTCGGTGGCAAGATATGTTGTTTTAAGGTTATGTTTATTTGTTTTTGTAAATTTGGGTTCGTTTTATTTGATTGCGCCACGAAGCGAGCGGAGAACCATGAGTGAAGAGTTAACAGTACTCTAAAGTGATGTTAACCCACCAATTAGAAGCGGCTAATATAGCATAGTGCCATAATACTGTAAAGGATCTTATAACGCATATAGCACACGTTCTGGATCTCGCCATCTGACGTTCTAGGACACAACTACGAAAAAGTGTTCAGTTTTTTCTCCTTGAGATTAATATACTATACTCTTTCCATATTACAGTGGAACTGCTCAGAAGAAGAAATGAATTTGGTGAATTTCAACATATTTGGAATGATTTCAAAAACCAGAAGAATATTTTCCCAACAAAACTCACATTTAACTGTGAATAGACGCAAGTTTCCCCATTACAACGAAAATCACTAATGTATGCCTATACATGCATCAACCCACCAACCGATCTGTAGCTATTGTTAGAGCTTGTTTTAAAAGCAAGTAATTCGGGCTGTACGCGCGTAGTCGTACGTTTACGTTTATTATAAAATTCGCTTTCACTGTGAGAGAAACCTAACATACTTGCCTACCAATTAACCATAAGAAATAGTTTACGTCATCCTTTTTCTCATGGCATGGCATTGGAGCTGCTGGTAAAAAAAATGGTTCTAAGGATTTTTTAAACGCCATCCAAACTTGAATATTACAAAACAGTAAGGTATCTCAAACGCGAGAGTAAAAGATTTTACTCCAGAGAACATAAATAATTTTTTCTTCAAACGTCAGTAAATCCGTCATTACTCGACTGTGTAGGCGGCAGTGAAGTTTCGTTTTTCCTCCGCCGGAGCTTTACTTTTCACTTTTCCGCCGGCGGAGGTAAAAGTGTTATCATAGCAACATGGATACAATACAAACATCAAAATAAGCGTCAACAACTCAAGACTTATTAAACTAAAATTTGTATTTATCACTCAATGTGTGACTGCATTCCTAAAAATCATTAATTTAGGAACAAATTGGTTATTATTTAATCGAACTTACTCAATAACTGCTTATCAATACGGAATTAAAACGCAATCGAAGACTCAATTTTAAAAATATAATTATTGCTGACAGTGTCCACTGACAGCTTAATGTTACATTACTATAGCAACAACCTGAGCCTTTTCACCGACACCGCACCGGTCTAAGCCGCCTTGCGAACCCACTTATCTTTAATAATAATTATTATTACTATTAAAAAGAGACTTTTTGCATTAATTTGTCGACATTTGAAGAGAAAACAGCATATTTTATTTGGAGGAAAAGTTACTTTTCCTCCATATAAAATAATATACTATTTTTTATCTGCGTGTACTACAAACGCAAAAAATTAATGATACTCCTGAGAGTTTTCAACGTCGATTAAAGCGGCATAACAACTGTGCAATCCAAAAATGTTTGTGTTGTTGCTCTGAAGGGAAAAAGCATGTTGGAGCAGTTACCGCTACTGAAAAAGGGTCACTAGTCACTGTTGTTTCTTGTATGAACGCAGCTGGTGAATTTGTTCCTCCTTTATTCGGTTTTCCCAAAAAATATATAAAAGCTGAGTTATTAGGTGGAGAGCCTCTTGCGCCCATCCCCATCCATTTAAAAAATGCCACGGCAGAGATTTCGGCCAATGGATTTATCAAATTTAGTATAATGTCCAAAAGATCACCACCACCAGATATTTTACAAAACAATAAAGAAGTTACTCACCCAAGAAACATGTTGACTAAACAGCGACAAAGACAAAATGAAAAAACCACTTCAGAACGTGGAAATGCACTAAAAAGCAACGAGGCACCTAAAACAAATATCAGAAGAATGAGATATACTAAACAAGTGTGGAAAAGTTCGTCTGCCCTACGCAAACCACATTTCAATATAACTTTTTAAAATGTCTCAAAGCACAGCCAGTACTTTGATATTTTTGCACAAAACGCAGCAAGTTTATATTTCAGGTAGAGAGAAAAAAAGCGTTTTAAGTTGAAAAATACTAAGCACACTATCCCACTTACTACTTTACTCTTAGTATTGAATTATTGAAAGACAAGACTAGTAGATTTATATTATTTTATAAATATGCATATATTTACAGAACAACAAGCTATTAAATCAGACAGATTTTCTAAGGATTTGTTACTTATATCGCATGCTCGAACTCGCTTCCATTGTAGCGACTGTTAACGTCAAAACCGACAGTTTGCATGATTAATGCAGATTCATCTGCAAATTCTTGCACTTTCGACAAAATGGTTTCGTTTAAGAGGGGAAAATTAGGAAATGGTCTCCACCTGCGCTTCTTATCTTGAATACAGGGCTGGGAAAATACAAATCCAGGTGGTATGCCATATGAACCTGTAAAAAGTGCAATTAGAAGGAAATTTAAATATAAAATGCTGTACATAAATATTGCATCAAGGAATCGTTTTTAGATCGATATTTTAATTAAGACACTAGATATCAAGATTCGCTTTCGATGTCCATGTATTTCATACGTAGGGTAAAAGCTGCCGTTTGCATAGCTGCATATGCGAGTGATAAATCATATATTATACAGAGTATGAAATGAAACCCTTCATTTTTGTAAAAGGTTGCCACCTCCGACAATTTATCAAAATGTTGACATTTTTATATAATTGAGGTCCTTAAGAGCTCTTTCATACGATCCGTTTTGTCAACGGGCCGAAGAACTGACGGACCGGTAAAGTTGACGGATATCTCGGTAAATGTGAACGGTTGCATGCAAAACAATATGTTTCGTCGGTGTGAAAGGTTTGATCCGGTCCGTTGCCAGTCCGTCAGTTCTCCGGCCCGTTGAAAAAACGGATCGTATGAAAGAGCTCTAACATAACACCTTGTATATATGATGAACATTTGCCACGTGATCTATGATCCGTAGTCATGACAATATGACACCCTTGTATATATGACAGACATTTATACAGAGTTTTCAGAGATATTTTGTGCGATACCAATACGCTTTTCTGTTGGAGATAGAAAAAAACATTAAATGTAGTAGTATATGGGTTTAACTGAACCGCCAGAAAGTAAAATAAATATAAACAAAGGCGATCAGAAAGTTAAGAAAAATTCATAATTTAAGATTTTTTTAAATGGGGTATACTTATTTTAAATTTCGGTCTATCTGGGAATCAGAAGGATTATGCTCGATTTTCAGACTTCAGTGCAAACAACTAGTTAGGAGAGATTATCAAATTTGCTTAGCTAATAATATATGAAGCGTGATATTTCTGGGGATCCTAAAACATTATGGAAATATATTAACAGTCAGAATAAAAGTTTTGATATTGTATTGTATGTTCTTCAATAATAAAAGGTTGATGGCGGACGGAACATTGCAAACTCAATTATTATTTCGAGAGAACTTGTAATATTGGAATGAGAGACATTAACATGTCAGAACTTTTTGACAGAATTTTAAAGTGTTCCAAAAAGATAAGAGCTGGTCCTGATTCTATTCCAAAATATGGTTTAACTAATTTGATTTATAATAGTTAGTCTTCATCTGTGTATTTTATTTAACAAGTCACTGGCAGTGGGTGAGCTTCCGGATGAATGAAAGGAAAATTTTGTAGTACCGATATTTAAAAACGGCGATAGGGAGAAGATTAGCAATTACAGGGGGATTGCTAAGCAGTCAGCTATTCCAAAGCTCTTTGACAGTTTAGTTTATAAGTTAGTTATGTAAAAGGATCATTGTGGGAGAGCAACATGCTTTTGCCAGGGGTAGATCTGCTGCTACCAACCTAGTACTATATGAAACTGCTTTGGAGAAGGACTGTCAGGTTGATGTCATTTATACAGGCTTTTTCAATTCTTTCGATAGTGTAAACCAGGGGTTGGTTTTGACTAAATAAAGAAAGAGCAACTGGATTCGAAAGAGATATTTGGATTGATTAAGGTGTTTTATGGTAAAGAGTGGCCCATATGACTCTAAATGCATCATTGTTACCTCGGGGGTTCCACACGAGGACATCTGGTCCCATTGCTATTTAATTTATTTTTTAACGATATTATATTAAATTATGTTTTTAGGATAAGCATAAGCGTAAATTGCATAAAATGGAGTTTTCTGCTAATTAATAAATAAATAAATATACCGAGAATCAGTGGCGGATTCAGGAAATTAGAAAATATTCAATTTGCAATGCAAATCAAAATTCAAAAACTAATTTGACGCGTCTTCTAAAAAATGACCGAAAGACTGATTAAGTCTTACTTACGGACAAACATGTCTCAAATAAGACTTTCTGCCTTAGCATTACTCAATATCCATAAGAATATTGAAGTAGATGATTTTGTTTTATAGGATTCTGTTTATTTTATTACCTACTATAGTTTGTTTTTTGGTTAAAAGTACATTATATGTGTTTTCATTTAATTAAAGTTTTTGTTATATTATGTTACGGTTTAGTTATTTCTATAAGTATATACCTACATAATAATAGCATTCTCAGAATAAATTTTATTTTTAATAGGTATTTAAATCCGTTTTTTTTTTATTCAATAAAAGTGCTTATAACGATTAAAGTATGTTTTGCGGTACCTATATGTTAAGATTATTAAGGCGTTTGATTTCAAGCTTATTTTATTTATTTTTTAAAGCTACCTAATACCCATGCGTATAGGGTATAGGTGTATATAAAAAAAAACAACCGCCCTCCCCTTTTTCATGTCCTGCATCCATCTCTGCCGAGAATCAAAGTTAAAAAACCGTTTCGGCAAAAAGGTGGGTTGTTCTCAAAACTTTTATTAACATTTGGTTGTTATAACTGCCCCAATCTAACCTAAACAAATAAAAATATCAAACATCGCTAGAAATTGTTTTTTTTTTTCATGTTTTGGCAAATATCATTTTACTAAGGAAAAAAGTTCTCGGCGCTGACATACTTTTGCAAAAATGCAAGGAGTTCATTTTACACATTTCCCATTCGTAAATATCGACCCTTTGGTTAAAAATGTTCTGGATGCTTTATGTTGAACAATAATTTATTTTAAAATACAATATCTTTTGGCCTATATACTGCCCTATGATACCCGGTTTATTTTAATTTTTTTTTTTTGAGATTCTACTTCAACGGAACACTAACTGCTATAATTTGGCATGGAATTGGCCATCAATCGGCTATTCGTGGCTTTTTTCATACTAACACAATTATTTGATAACAATCTGTACGACCAATGAGCAATCAACTATAGTTAATTTTAACTTGATTATATTGACCATTTGACATTTTTTAACCTTGTATTAACCTTCCGCGACTGTGAGACCAAATCAACAAAGTTTAAATTTTCCCGTATATTTCCAAATTCCTAGGTGCACTAACGTGCCAAAAGTGGCATAAGATAGAACTACGCGGAAAAAACATTTGGGGAAAAGCCCAAATGTTCGAGCACGTGCTGACAATATTATCATCCAACAGCCGAGCCGGAGTGAAAGGCTAAAGCTAAGGGGAAGAAATGACCGATTGAAATATGAAGTTTGTTTTTTACAAATGGTATATTGGAGAGAATTGTTGGCTACACTATGTACATATTCAATTAGAACAATATTCTGAAAAGTATAGAACAGCAAGACCAATTGATGATTGATGGCTATACATTACCGGAAAGGAACGAATAATCATGAAAATATTATCGATCTTCTCAAAACGGATTAGAAATATTTATAGTGACAATGTCCTTGGAAAGATTGAAATATTTGCTTCAAAACATTCGTTTCGACAGCAAAATAACAAAGTTGAAAAGTCAAAAGCAGGACGAGTTAGCAGCAGTAAGAGAATTATCTGATGAATTTAACAGAAATCTTCTTAAAAGTTTTCTTTCTCTCAATATGCCATGGTTGATGTCGTTGATGAAATGTTATAGGCTTTTAGAGAAGGCTGTGGTTTTAGACTATATATTTCATCGAAACCCAATAAATATGAATAAAAACAGTAGATGTTTTACGCTGCCAAAATGGAAATATATGTTGGACAACAGCCAATAGGCCCATATAAACTAATTACATCCAATATTGCTTTGGTACCCAGGTTGTGTGAGCCAATATGAGGATCAAAACGTAATATTACCGTGGACAATTTCTGACTTAGCCAGCGCCCTTCTCAACAAACATCAGTTTGGGCTAGTTTGGGTTAATATATAGAAAATAAATAAGAGGCCTGAAAAATCTTCTATGTTTGCTTTTTAAAGACAGTTTGCTTTGCATATATTCCAAGATGAAATAAAAATGTGTTTATTATCTCTACCATGAATCGAGATGATGCTATAAGAACAGGTAAATCAGCAATGACCATTAACTATAATGAAACGAAAGGCGATGTGACATGAGGAGCATGCTGTGTGCAGCTTACAACTGTGCGCGAATTACACAATGCTTCCCAATGGTAATTTTGTGTACATTAAATATGGCCGGTGTGATAATTAGGGCTGGCACCTGATTTATTTAAAGACTTGTTTCAACAATTTGTTTTAAAAATTTATTTTTAATTGTTCCAAAATTAAACTAAGTCTCGAATTAAATCAAGAGAGAACACGTTCAATTAAAATAATAATTTTATTTTAATAACAAGAATTAAGACCAAATTGAAGTATAACTCTCACGAAGTAATGACAGAATCGCGAAAAAGGGGTTAATCATTTTGCATAATAAAAAGCATACGAAAAACAACTAACACAGCTTGGATAAAAATAAAACCACTTACAATTGAAATAAACTCCAACAAACGGCATGGTGGCTAACTTCACACGAATACGGGATCCGATTTTAAAACGCAGAGACTTATACTTTAGATTTTATTCGACTGCATCACGCGACTAGAGAAAACTAACTTTAAGAAATAGCTAACACTAAACGCAAGCCTCAAAAACCCAGGTCCCCCAAATTTTGTTCTAAAATAACACCATTGGTCAGGGGCATAATAAAATTTTTACAATCCCAGCCAATTAAAAACGAAATACAACAAGACATGACCTTATAAGGTTCAAATGCCGCTTGGACTTTAAACCACATGTGTGAGCTAATTTCCGTAACGAACCTAAGCTTGGCATGGAAAATTTTGAATACTTGGGGGATTGGAATGTAAAAAAGTAGTTAAAACTCGAATAGTTGTTTTCGTCAAAATTGGAGCGTTTGCGTGACCTTGCACGTATTTTCTTGATGCAGGTGTACAGATTCCGGATTTTTCTGGGAACAAACGCGTCAAAAAGCTGCTATAAAAGCGTGAAATTATCGGAGAAAAAGCAGTCTCAACAGAATATTCACTTGCAGTTAGTCGTAATGTCCGAACTGGGACTCGGGTAATTTATATGAGTCTAACCAGAAACTTCACTTGCAGAAGGTCGTAATGTCCAAGTAAGGACCCGTGAAATTTTAATAGAATATTTAATTACAGTCGGTCGTAACGCCTAATAGAGGCTCGGAAAGTTTTAAAAATCAACCTTAATTTTCAAGTCTGTACTATGGCATTAGTTTTGACCAAACCGAAATTAGTGTCTCACAGTTTACAGACTCGTGGAAAGTAACTAAGTAATTAAGCAAATTCATGTCGTCGGTTTGAAATATAATGGAGAGAAACGCTGTTTGAAATTCGTCAGTCAACCAAGAAACAGGTAGTTAACAGAAGCAATTAAGGCTACATAAGCAGGTTTCGGTCTAACGTTAAGTCATAGACAGTAAGTGTAATTTTAAGATCATAATGCTTATGGTACTTGTATATTTGAGAACATTGTCTTGTTGTATGTAGGTCGATAATTTAGTGATTATTCCATTAAACTAACCAGTGCTAATGGCACACAGTAAATTTTCTCTAGAAAAGTTGATACACGGTAAAAAATTCACAGCGATTAAATAATAATACTAGTGAAACTTTCTTTTACTGTGCGAAGACTGATTGTCGGGCCAACTTTAAATACGAGGTTATATCAGAAAATAAGTTAAATACGCAATCTCAAATAATGTTTTTATTATTATAAAAACGCAAACTGATTCGGCCTACGTTTATTTAATTATATTAAATATACCTGAGAATAGAATTAAGTGCGGGAAAGAGGAATGAAGTTGTTGCAAACTAGGCGGAGAAATATGGGTAGTTGCCCAAGTGTCTAGGTAAAATATTTTCGACGAAGTAGGGTGTCAACACACAGGTACTGCGAACCCGGTTACAGATAATGAAGAGAAGGTGAATTAAAGGCTGAATGCACAGTAAGTAAAAGAATAGGGTAAATCGGATTCCCAAGAAGATTATTCCTAAAAAATTTTGAATACCAGTTGGCCAAAGCTCATTATAAGAAACCGCCTGAACTCAACCAGTCTGACAAGAACAACCAGATTGGGAATTCAAGGAATCTATACCATTCCTGATATTGAAATCAAATTTTCGGTGAATTTCGCGCTTGACCGATATTTTACTGTCGGTCCAAGAAAAACCGAAATACCAGATATCTGCCATAGATGCCAAAAGTACGTGTGCATTTGAATATGTGAAAAACAGAACTTAGCTTTTCCTTAAAACTTCAGCTCTACGATTAATATTTGTAACGTTTGCTATTTTTTATTTGGCAAATAGAAAATGTTAGTTTTCAGTTCTGCGTGTTTTTCAATTTAGTTTCTTTTCGACTTGTTTCATTAAAAATAATGCAACGATGTTTGAAACTATATTAATGTGTTTTCATTTCCACACTTTAAACATAAAAACCACTAACTCATGTGTTTTTCTCGATTTTCATTAATAGGTCGCTGAAACAAATGCTAGGCTTACTTGTCGCATCCAGGCATGTTAGTCGCTGAAGGTTAAGCAATATTAAAATCAGAAGCTAGCCTGCGCCTATTATGCTTCCAAATAATACAGAGGCAATTTTGTTTTTGACATGAGATTCTTGGCTTTTGATGAAATAAAATAATCGGTGTTCCGTGGCATAATATCTAACATCATATTTGGTGGTTTTGATTGTTTTATTATCATCATTCTTTGAAACCGTATAGTAACTTACGTCTAACCCCTGCGGTATAAGTATTTGCAATCATGTGCAGTTGCGTGCAGACCTTTTTTGGAACCATCAAAACGAGTCCTCCCGTCTAACGAGTCCTGAACTTGCGCGCGCATCACAATGTTTACATTTGTATTTTTATCACTTCACGCATGGCCCTCCGCTCGCTCGCTACGGGGGCGCAACCCACGGAAAACTCTTTATCCTTAGGCGCAACCAACCCATAATACAATAACGGGGGAAGGTAAGATATTGCGCATACAGTGCGACGAACTAAAGAGAGTAAATATGTTGTTTTATTGTTAATTATTTGCTATTGAGACTAGTCTTTCCTGCATTTTTTACTGCTTTTCGGTTTTTGCGTGGCGATTGTATCAAATTTAGATATTGTCTGGTCTAAATTATACTTTTTTGCAGTGTTTAGTGCTAACATGCTTAGATTTTATTAGATAAACAAGTGAAAATTTGAAAATTAAAAATGCTTAGTGCTGTGCGCGGTTGTAAAAGTGATAAGCAAGCCAAGAACTTTGATAGCACTATTAGATTTTATACATTTCCTAAAGACACTGTCGCAAAAATTGTAGGTAAAGGCTTGTTATCGTGAGTATAGTTTTAATCCTAAAACACCTCAAGGCATTTTAAAGACGACGACTTTGAAAGAAATTTGAGGTATGAACTTTTGAATTATGCGTCACAGAAGGGGCCTAAACTAAAGTGCTGTCTAGTCTCAATTATAACTTTTTTGCAGTGTTTAGTCCTAATGGCACGGCCTCTCTTAACCCAAGATTAAGTTAAGGTGCACCTTATCTGATGTATTTTTGTTGCAAATACACCAGATAAGGTGCACCTTAACTTTAATCTTGGATTAAGAGAGGCCGTGCGAATGGCCATAAGATTCTTAGATTTTATTGGGAAAACAAGTGAAAATTTGCCAATTAAAAATGCGTTGTGCTGTGCAGGGTTGTAAAAGTGAAAATCAAGAGAAGAACTTTGTTAAAACTATTAGATTTTTTACATTCCCTAAAGATGCAAGAATTGTGGGTAACCGCTTGTTGTAATAATTTTAATAAAAATCAGTTATTTTATAACCAATAAGTTTTATATAATTTTAATAACGATTTGTTTATAATTATTTTCATTGTATACCTGTATTTTATTTCATTTGACAAGCTAACATTATACACGGGTCAGGTAGATATAATGTTTATTTGTTATATTTCTTTATTTGTTTAATTGTACTATAATGTTTATTTTTTCGCATGACCGAACGTGGTGCTTTTGATACCTGTTTTAAATAGTTTTAATTAAAAAAGAAAACGTTCTATGTTATTAATCATTATAAGCTTTTATTCCTCGTTTTATTCTGTGTAAATGTATCTCTGTGTTGCTGACTGTACTAAACAGGGCCTGTTTTACTATTAGGCCCGGGCCTTGTGCCCAATGACAAGTGGGGCCCAAATGTGCAGCATAAAAAACTACATAATTATAAGAATATTTTTTTAAATATACATTTCCTCAATAAAAAAATCAGGATACTGTTTTGCATTTCGCCATCTTTATAATCTGAATTCCAAAACAAAACTAATCTTTATTAAACAAAAATAAAAACACGAGAAAACGTAGACTGATAAAAAAAAACATTTTATTAAAAATATACCAGCACAAAATACAGACAAAGTAAGTGGTTGTGCGAAACAATTTTGACAGTAAAAAAATAGGCACTTACAAAGTTCAGCACTTTACAAAGTTAAAGTAATCGGCGAAAAAATGAGTAGTTAGTGTATAGTCCCAAATCTGGCTGTGTTTACTCTTATCTAACCAAATTTTTTCCGAAGAAAAGTGTTAACGTTAACCTCAGTGTATTTCTATTATTTAAAATATTATTTAATTTTTACTACTTTATGCTTTGGTTCAATACATTTTTTTTAAATCTTATATCGTGTTTCTTTTCTAGTTTTTCTAAAATCTGTATTTTTTATTAAAACTAATGCAAATTTATACTTAATTTAAATCTGAATAAATACATTATAATTAATGTTTTCAGTTCGAAATCGGGGAAAAAAATCAAGTGGGAGCCGAAGTCGTATTGGGGCCCAAAAATTTGCTAGGGACAACTCCTTTGAAAATAGGCCCTGGTACTAAAGTCAATAAAATAATCTGTTTGCAAACCCTTGCCACAATCAGCTAAAGAGGAAAAATCCACATCCTAAAAAAGCCTTTAATAATAACGTTAATCATTCAAAATTACCTTTAGTTAATCATCCAAAACTCCATTTACGAAATTTTCTATCAAAACAAAACAAAATATTCAGTTAAATCTAAAATTTGTTTATATAAAGAGACTGTTTCCATTATAGTTTAAATGAATAACGCTCTTTGTGACGTCAATGCGCAGAAAGAATCGATTTTGAAACCTTCCCGTTACTTCCCCCAACCAACACTAACCCAAGACATGCCCAATATGAAGAAAATAAACTTTCCAAATATAACCTTTAAATAAAACAGGTCGTGTCAGAGATGTTGTATGTTAATAAATCATCCAAGGGAAAGATGCCATGCCTTCTTTGTCCCTCTCCAAGGGAAATGAACGCAGATGGTACATGAGACGGGCACTGTCGTTTGCCCGCCAAATTCAAATTAACCATATATTTTTTCTTTATTTCTTCATAATTTGCAGGTTCAATTAAATAAATACTCGCATATAATTCAAAATTTCATTTATTTGGTTTTGATGTATATTTTTCTTACAGACAATACGAATCAATACCACTAAAAGAAGTAACATTGTAAAAATGAATGACCAAACAGACTATGATTGATTCTTCCTTCCCATTTATTAAATTTAATATAAACATAATATTTATTATCATTATTAGTTGGAAAGTCTTTAAATTATTGATTAAGTGGATTTGACACAAAATTAATTAAGTTGCACTAATGTTACTTTCGATTATTATTTCTAAGTAATCTTTCTGAAATCAAAGCAAAAAGGATCGAAAGTGGCATAAGTTTAACTAAATCACAAATGCAAATAATACCTGTAAGGAGAAAGACGTTCCCTTCCATCGAGCAACCAGACTGAACATGCTTGCAACAAATTATCATAATAATAAATAATATACACTCTAATTACTAATACAAGTCAATAATTCAAGGTGGGAAACTATAAGAATCACACAATAAATCATAAAAAAACGTAAACAGCACAAGAGAACAACCAAACATAACGGCCATTACAAAAATGCCAAAGCCTCAAGGCAAGCCGTCATCAACGCGCGTCACCGTCACCGTTCTGTTGCAGCGTTGTCAAATTGAAATTTTTCGATTCAAGGTATATCTTTTATTTCTTAATCCAGCGAGAGTAAAAAAAGAACATCAAAATGTAAACACAGAAACTGTAGGCGACTTGGCACCCACGGGGAAACTGATGACTGCTCCACCTACGATCATTTTCCTAGATGAGTGACAAGGAAATAAGTATAGGAAGTTATTCCTCTGATCACTGGTCTTGCCACTGGAATCAAACCCGAGCTGCCGTATCACAAACACAGCATCTAACCACTGATCCATGATACAAAGTTTGTATCATGCCACTGATCCTCGAGGCGTGACGAGGCTCGCTGAAAGCGATTCCATGGACCATAAAGACAACTATTTGTCAGAAATGTGTTTACGCAAGCCCAGGACTCGTCAGGCGGGAGAAATTGTTATGATAATTCCAAAAAAAGTTTCCTAGTTGCGTTTTATAATCAGTTGTTTGCGACGTTACGCGACGTATCACGAGAGAGCGAGAATTTAAAGCAGTACTGTCACGGTATAAATAAGTATATACGGTAGGTTCACTCGAGACAAATTTCCAATTTCGCCGACAGTTTTTACCTTCAAAGCGAATCCGGATCAATCTCGTTCGCGGCCAGTTGTGGCTACACTACGAGGGAGAATTTACGGTCAGTGTGCAAACGCCTTGATATTCAGTACTGTTGGGTCGCGTTGAATTAAATAATTATTAAGATCGTTACTATGGCGAGATATTGTTGTGCGGATAATTATTGTATTACAAAAGTGGGTGACGGATTTTCATTTTTTAGATGCCCCAAAGACCCTATCAGTTAAAATTTATAATAATCTTTTTATTAATATGCAGTTTTTCAATTACACGTATAATCGGTTTAACAAATATGTCTTTATTAAAATTTTGTTATTTACCTAAATATGGATAAAGACAATAGTGAGAAAAGAAAACAAGTACGGTAAAAATTAAATGCCCGTCACTACTAGCGTGGGCAAAAATCCGTTTATGTTTTAATAATTGCGAATTTTTCACATGACCTTTTGTGTTTTTAAAGCAACTCTTATATTTTAACATTGAAAATGTTTCTATTATCCTAGTAGGTATAGGACCTCAAATCGTGAAAAAGTGCCTGCTACATTTGTCACATGACATCATACGCATGTGAGATCGTGTTAGTTTATTTACTTAAACTTAAATTTGATTTATAAGGTATCGGAATCGATTAAAATGACTAAAATAAATTGGAATTAACTGAAACTCACCGAAAGTTGATTGAATGACTAACCAAAACTCGCCAAAAGTAACCAATACAGGCTTAAACGTACCGGTACAGGTTACGAAAATTAAATTAAGTTAAAACTAACCAAAACGAACGGAATTTTAACGACTAACCAAAAACATTAAATGTGATTATAACGTATCGGAACCGATTCAAATTACTAAAATAAATTGGAACTAACTGAAAGTAATTGAAAGTTGATTGAAAAACTAACCAAAAGTAACTAAAAGCACCAAAAAGGGCTAAAACGTCTCGGAACAGATTAAAAATATTAAAGTAAGTTGAAACTAACCCAAAGTAACCGAATTTAGGCGACTAACCAAAAACATTAAAATTGGTTATAAAGTATCGGAATCGCTTCAAATGAGTAAAATAAATTAGGAGCTAACTGAAAGTAACCGAAAGCTGATTGAATGACTAGCCAAAAGAAACTAAAAGCACCGAAACCGGGTAAAACGTATTGTAATAGATTAAAAAGTATTGAAGTAAGATAAAATTGACCCAAATTAACCGAATTTTGGCGACTAACCTTAACTAACCAAAAACAGTAAAATTGGTAATAACGTATTGGAACTGGTTCAAATGACTATAATAAATTTAAACTAACTGAAATTAACCGAAAGTTGATTGAACAACAAAGCTAACCAAAAGTAACCAGAAAAGCGAAACCATAAATCAAAATAGATTAAAAATATTAAAGTAAGTTGGAACTCACTTAAATTAGCCGAATTTCGGCGACTAACTAAAATTAAACAAAAACATTAAAATTAATTACACTCGTAACGTATTTGAACCGGTTCAAATTCTAAAATATATAAAAACCAACTAAAACTAACAGAAATCTGATTGAATGACAAACCAAAACTAATCAAAAGTAACCAAAGGCACTAAAACGTATCGGAATAGGTTACAAAAATTAAAGTAAGTTAAAACTAACCAAGACGAGCAGACCTTTGGCGACTAACCAAAAGTAACGAAAAACACTAAATTTGATTATAACGTATCGGAGTCAGTTCAAATGACTAAAATAAATAGGATCTAACTGAAACTAACCGAAAGTTAATTAAACGGCTAAACAAAACTAACTAAAAGTAAGCAAAAGCGAAAGCACGGGCTAATTCGGAACAGGTTAGAATTATTATCTACCGCAACGTCATGGCTAGTTATACAGGGTGCTACAAATTCGAGTGCATGCATGGGGATCTCGGGAACCGTAAGAGATACGAAGTCGGTTAAATTAAGGCAATGTTGCAGTTTTTAAATTTGAAAAATTCCGAATAGTTCCAGAGATATTCTTAAAAAACCGAAAAGCAGCTATTTTATATTTATTTTTTGCTGACTTTATTTGAAGATATAATATAACATAAACTTAATATTATTATTGCCACTTTTTCCCCTTTATAAAATGGCAGCATCAAATTTTAAATCTGACGTTTCGTTTCCGGGCCCCCATCACCAATTTCATTTTTTTAAATACGGACCTAGATTTTTTATTTCATTTTTTAGAAGCCTTTGGTCACCCAAAACCAACGATGTATCATTCTTATCAATATACCAACAAATCTAAATTTTTTCCGTAAGAGATAATGTATTAGACAGAGATGGGGCGATCTTTTCTGACCCGATATTCTCATAAATGAATTATGAGAATATTTGTTACCGCTATTGGACAAGTGTGATATCGTTGGTTTTGGGAGACCAAAGGCTTTTAAAAAATGAAATAAAAAGTCCAGGTCCGTATTTAAAAAAATGGAGTTGATGACGGGGGCCCGGACACGAAACGTCAGATTTAAAATTTGATACTTCCATTTTATAAAGGAGAAAAAATGGCAATAATAAAGTTAAGTTTATGTTATATTATCTCTTCAAATAAAGTCAGGAAAAAATAAAAATTAAATAGCTGCTTTTCGGTTTTTTACGAATATCTCCGGAACTATTCGGAATTTTTCAAATTTCAAAACTGCATCTTGTTGGGCATCAAATTGCACAACTTTGCCTCAATTTAACCAACTTCGTATCTCTTACGGTTTCCGAGATCCCCATGCATGCACTCGAATTTGTAGCACCCTGTATATTAATAGATTTTCCTATCTACAAGTGGAGGGTAATTTTTTAGGTCTTCATATCGGCACCTCTTTTTTATATAATTATGTTAAAAAATACTATAATGTTAAAAAGGCATTTCTTTAATTTCAATAATTCATTTTAGTCACTTGAACCAACTCCGATACGTTACAATCAAATTTAATGTTTTCGGTTAGTTTTGGTTAGTCGCCAAAATTCGATTAATTTAAGTTAATTTTAACTTACTTTAATATTTGTAATTTGCCCGATACGGTTTAGGCGTTTTTGGTGCTTTTGGTTAGTTGTTTACTCAACTTTCGGTTAGTTTCAGTTTATTTTAGTAACATGAACCGGATCCAATACGTTATAACAAATTTTAATGTATTTGGTTAGTTTTGGTTAGCTGCAAAAGTTCGGATAATTTGAGTTAGTCTTACTTTAATTTTTCTAATCTGTTCCGATACATTTAGTTCTTTTTGATGCTTTTCATTACTTTTGGTTAGTTTGGGTTAGTAGTTCATCACGCATATGACATCATGTGTGGCAAATGTAGCATGCAATTTTTCGCAATTTGATGCCCCATAACAGCAAAACAGAAACATTTTCGATGTTAAAAGTACTACGGCAGACGTAGCGCGATGAGAGAAATTCTCACAAATGCAGCCAATCATTTGAGAAATGCACCCGGTTAATTGGCTATGTTAAAGAGGACACCAAATAAGTCAGCTAGAGTAGTGGAGGACAACTCCGTCCGCAAAGCCATCTCCGAAAACTGACGATTTCGCAGAAAATGTGAGAGAAATACTCGTAGCGCGAGTAATGAAGTGTTTAGACTTTTAAGAAGCTATAAATTTACTTTACTAGCTTAATTTGTCCTTTTTATATTTAAATTCCCACAATATTTCTCAGGTACTTTGAACCTTCTGCTTTATACATCTTTTAATAGATGAATCAAGTTACAAACTGTCAAATAAATTATTTTAATAGGTATTTCCTTTATTTATAATGTTTTTGAATTTAGTATACGCTACTAATTTGTATAACTTTATTACATAGTTTTATTCATTTGAATCACGTATTTAAAATTACCTTAATAGCCCTTGTATCAAATAATAACCGAGGAAATAATTCTGCATCAGCTAATACTTTTTGAATCTCCCCTCACAGACTGCTCGCTGCTGCAGGTAGGGTAAAAACTAATTTTTTTACCGTGCTGCGGCTTTTGCGTTTGATCCAAAAACATCAAACGATTTTTGCTAAGTGAATCTACTCGATATTATTTGTACTCTGGTACTGTTAACTTCACGCATGACCCTCCTCTCGCTTTGCTCGCTCCGGGGCGCAACCAATCAAAACTAACTCAAATTTACAAAAAGAACCAAAAATATTCTTAAAAGATAAAAAGTCACTTGCCACCGAACGCCATATCACGAACACAGGATCTTATCACTAGACCACGAGACATCTTGGGAGCAATTAGCTGGACCGTCTAGATATGGGCAAAGAATGCAATGTAGCAAGCACCTGATCATGGTACAAAGTTATTCATTGTACCATGGCACACATCACCGAATAGTTATACCGCAGAGGCTAGACGCTAGTCTCATAGTAGACTCATCAGTTTAACGTACCATTAGAGCATACTCCCAAAGATATGATTTGATCCGAGGGTTGATCTGCATACCATAACGATAAAAGACTATGCAAAGCCCTAAGCTTTGACAAAAATGGTTTTCTGTGTAGTTTTGCTTCAATATTTTTCTAAAATTCAAAAACTTATTAATTTATATCGAAACTAAAAGTTTTATCTAAATGTAGGTACCTTTCTTTCTTCTAATGTTTTTGTAATCTCTTCATGCTGATGTGGTAGTAAGTATGACATCAAGCGTAACTCAGGTACCACTGTACCCAAGGGAAGTGTCGAAATTTCTGGGGCAGTAATAGCTCTAAAAAATCATCCATGTTAATATTAAATATCTACTTTTTATTATGAATTAAAAACTAGTTGTATTAATAAAATTAAAAAACTAATTGTATTAAATACATGAGAATAAGTTATATGTAAACATTTAAATGTAGTTTCAGTAAGCATGCCTAACTACGCCTTAAGCTTACTACATACGCACAATCTGTGACATACGTACGGAATGTTCCAAATTTACATAATGAATTAAAAATTGAACAACTTTTACAGTGCATTTTTACATAGGTACGTTTTATTCTGAGCGTGGTAGGTAACCACGGAATATGCCAATAATATAATTCGTAATTGAAAATATAGTTTGGATTCCTTGTATAAGCCTATAATAGAAATTATCCCACAAAAAAGTAGAATTTTTCAAGGGCGGTGTCTTCATAAATATGGAGTGGAAGTAGTTTCTGCGAATTCGTCGATATATCTGTGAATGATCGACGAGAACTTGAGCTTTGACGAATATACGAGTATGTAGGCTACCTGCACCTGAATGTTCTTTATGGTTATCAACATGACATAGGGAGATGGAGATCGTGAAATCACATGTGTGGTGAAAACATTCCCAGTCAGAGCAAGCTAAGTCGAAGAAAGATATTAGAATAACAAAGGACAACTGGATGAAGATGGAGAGACACAGACAGGCCAACACACGTCTCATATCTAAAAGGCTCAGACATAACTGGGATGTCAAGATGCCGACTGATCGCTGCAGAATGAATAGACATCTTATTTACCAGAAATTGAGGAAAGTCAATTCTGCCGAAATTTTCGGGCATGAGAGGCAAAATCTCATATCACTTAATAAGTATTTGTGGCAGGTGGGAGCACCTAAGGAGGAAAGTATTCGGCACCGCAATCTTTCTCCGAGAGAAGCGAAATTCTAGAAAAGTCAGGTTATAGTTATGGTTAATTGAGGCTAGTTTTCTTTATTTTTGGGTTTGCTTAGTTTCGCTAATAGACAAGTGCGCGTAATGCGCCTATTTTATATATTTCGGTTAGTTATTTAGTTAGGATTTT
>MU182098.1:673346-684973 GCA_016904865.1 Pissodes strobi
ATTTTCTTGGATTAATTTTTGATAAATATTGTTTTTTTGGCGCGAAAATTTTATAATTATAACGTTAAATCTCGTGCCAATTGTTTTTATTTTGATGCATGAAATTTTACGTTTTGGTGAAATATTTTTCAATAAATAGGTTTGTTCTAGTATGAAATCTCAAACGGTTTGAAACCTCCGGAGTTTGCGCATAGCGATATAAGCGTCGCTTTTATTGCTATACGCAAACTCCGGAGGTTTCAAACCCTTTGAGATTTCATGCTAGAACAAACCTATTATTACCTACCGACCCATGTAGGTAGGTACACAGTTAAAATCAATATGAAAGCAGTTGCAAAAAAAATAGTTGAAAACGTTATGAAGAAACCATAGTTCAAAATGAATCAGAAGGAAAAGAAGATGAAAATACGTTTTCTGTAAATGGTACCAACTCATCTATAAAAAATTATGCATTTACTGAAAGCGAGTAAGAAGGGCTTTATCTTGTCACTTTGGGGAACCCTGATAAACTCACTTTAGTTCACGTCAACCATTTCATGTTGGTGAAATTTAATTATTAAACTAATGCTAATAAAATAAATAATATTTTCTTGTTTACTGCAAAGTAATGAATTTGATAAAGTGGAATTGAATTTATTGAAAAGCAGTATATAGGTAGTTGTTTTATTTTACCATTCGTATGTATACACTATATCAGCCTTCGAACATTCGAAGATATCAACACATTGAGTATCAAAATACTCCCTAGCCTTCCAACCATTTCTAGAAGAAGACACTTTTCTCTTCCTGAAATCTGAAAACTGCCAAAATATTTTATAAAAATATATTTTCTTATTTTCTACTCAAACTGTTATTAAAATATGTTCTGAAGACTGCAGTCTAGTTTTTTTTATTTTAGAATTATTTACATTGTATCCCATAAGCATTGAGACAAACGCAAGATGCAAGTTTTTACATTTTGTTCAATTCTTGTAAAATAACGATTTGTTTTGTTTTCCAAACAGCACTCTATCTAGTGTTTTTATAAGTATTTAAAAAAATAATTTTGAAATATTTTAATTAGACATTTTCCCTGGTTCCATGTTTTTTCCTAAATAAAATTTGTAATTGACCGTCCCCTACCTCCAGGAGGTCTTGTATTTATTGCGACCTGCCCACTTTCACTTATTATAAACGATATTGTCAAGTATCACCTATTATTAAAAACGTCGAAGAGTATTTTCAATTTACTGTATTTGAACAGTTGGAAAAATTAAAACCCTGGTCATGTTTGACAAAGGATGTCGTACTCGTGATTTCACCAAAATTTGATTTCGGTAGCTTTCCATAAATTAAAATTCTTCACTGATTGGATTTACTGAATAACTTTGCTAAAGTGCAAATTGTTCTCTGCATCCGCAAACTTCAAAATTAAATTATTTTATAGAAACTTAGCTGTAACTTATTTTCTGCGGAAAAAAATTCAAATATTACCTTGTATATGGTTTGACTATATGCGCCTTAAATATAATATTAGATTCATCTACATATTCAATGATACCAATAAATCCCCAAACTGGAGGCGCGCCAATCTTTGAGACGGGTACTCCGGTCATTTCGGATATGGTACTAATAACGGATAGTCCTCTGTCAGCTGTTAATACCACAATATTTGATGGTACTAGCACGGTGCAGTATTCAATCATACATGTAGCCATAAAACACAGGGGTCCTTCGTTGCAAAAAATTATTCTTAGTGCACGTTTTGCAGTAATATTTATTATGTCCGCTAGTGTCGCCACTCTTGGTAAGCACCGTTTCATCCAAATGTCAGTGTCAGCGTCTTCCTTATTTCTGTTATAAAAAAGGCTATATTTATAAAATATGTAAAAAGTCCAATTGTATCTATAAAGAATATATTGAAATTAAAATAGTACTTACTCCCTATGTGATATAGGGAAATATATAGAGCATTTTGGCAGTGGTACCTCGTCTGGGAAGGGTAGGCACCGCCTTTAAATATTCCTCAGAACAAGTATAATGCATAAAAATACATTTCATAATAATTCTTCTTTCATATTATATACCGCTGGCGCAAAGCTTATTGTTACAAACACAGAATGAATTTAACAACGTTTCATACCGCTGGCGCAAAATCCCGCAACCTTACTAGAAGAGCAACCTATCTATATCGCCGCTTATGCACAACAGCACATCATCGTTACGTCACTGTCCAACCACAGCTTTGTATGTATAAGCTATGGTCCAACCGTCCTCTATGGCAATTTAAAAGCGGAAGCTGCGGCAGTTTTCGAGATTATTCGTCGATAGATTTAAGGCACGAATAAAGAACATATCGTTAATATTGGCAGTTAGTTGTGAAGTTGTAATTAGCAGCGAGCGGTAGGCCTGATTCAGACAAAGAAGACATGGCGCTGACATATGGCGGCGACGGACGTGGCGCTTAGCGGCGTATTTTTTCGTCATCTCTATAGAAACATACGATACAGTTCTGACTGAGAAGACGTGGCGCGGGCATAATATTTTACTACCAGCTAAACCTCACGCAAAATAAATGATCCCGAGTCGGCCCGAAAAAAATCCGAAGTCAATCTTTAACTTCACGCATGGCCCTCCGCTCGCTTCGCTCGCTCCGGGGTGCAACCGAACAAAACTAACCAAAACTATCCCAAATTTACATAAAGAAACAAACATAACCTTAAAAAATATAAGAAAAAGTCTCTTGCGACCGACGGGGATCGAACGCGGGACGCCATATAGGAAACTCAAGATCGTACCACTAGGTCACGAGGCCTCTTCGAAGCATTTCGCTAGACCATATAGACAAGGGTAAATAACCAAATTCGTTCGAGGCGACTCGAGATCATTTGCTTTGCGTGGGATTTAGCTACTATTTAATATTTTTGTCGTCCCTGCCACGTTCTCTCTCAGTAGTCTCGAGTGGTGCACCAAAACGACGCGACGTATGTGTTTTTACCAACCAGTTACATCAAGAATAGAAACAAAAAGTTCAAATTATTTCATGCCAAATAAAAACACTACTGAAACATTATGTAAGAGCTCTGAAAACTGTCAGAATATAATATGTAGTTCTTTCTTGTCGTTAAAAACGTAATATTTTCATCCTTTTGCAACCACGTTGGATTTACCCAAAATCGTCTTTGTCTCTGCATATTAACCAACTGTACTAAAGCTAGAATATCTTACATAACGTTACGCCTACCACATCAGAGGGTTTCAAAGTTGCGCGCGCATCACCTTGTCGACAAAAATGTCTAATATTACACTTCACGCATGGCCCTCCGCTCGCTTCGTTTGCTACGGGGGCGCAACCAACAAACACTAACCAAAATTAATTCAAGGCATGCCTAAAATGAAAAAGAGACTTTCTACACATAATATTTAAAAAACATGTCTTGCCACTGGAATCGAACCCGGGCTGCCGTATTGTAGACTCAGCATCTAACCACTTAGCTACGGACCAGTTGACAGCAATTCGCTTGACCCTAAAGATATGGTGTTTGTCAATAATATAACGCGCGCGCCGCTCTGAAGCCCTCTGATGCAGTACGGGCAACGTCCACCGATCTCCACAACGTCTTCTGAATATCTTCATTTTCTGACGAAGATGACATTACTTCTCAGCTACACGAAGTTATTTTGAAAACTAAATTTATGAGCAGCACGTCACAAATATGCCTTTTCTATATGTTTTATGCCAATGCCACGTCAACGCCACGTCGTCGCCTCCTTTGTCCGAATCACGCTGTTGAAGCATCTTTTTCGCACGTTTTTGAAACGACACCACAAACGACAAATGACAGAATCAGCTGATATATTACCGTTCGAGTTTTGCCGGTGCGTTGTTTGACAAAAGTCTAGGATTCTAACTAAATTTTCGATGCGAAACCGTGCATGCGCAATGGCGAAACAACAATAATAGGTATTATTATGGTTTTGCATGGCCCTCCGCTCGCTTCGCTCGCTACGAGGACGCAATAGGTAAGAACTATCCATAACTAACCCAAGGCTTACCCAAACTAACCCAAAAATATGAAAAGTAAATTAATAAAAAACAACATAACCTTAAAAAAAAGTAAACAAAGCATCTGTCGCGACAGACGGGAATCGAACCCGCAGCGCAGAAATGACAAGCAGAACGTCTACCTACTACACCACCGAGGCCACATACCACGGTATGTGACCGAGGCGTTGAAGAAATTTTGCTGGAACGTAAAGACATGGATAATTCCGATACATTCGGCCATTTTACGCATGCAGGGTATCGCATCGAAAATTTAGTAGGAGCCCTAGACGCTTTACGTTGGTTGGGTTTGGATTGTTAAGAGCTATCTGTAAAACGCTTAAGGGTTGTGTTGTTTTCAGTAATTTGTGGACTTGCGGGGTGGGTATTGTTGATTGTACACGGTAGTGTCGTTCACTTTGTGTTCTAATATCTTGTGTTAGCGGTACTTCCAACAAAGGAGATACCTACGGATAGGTACCTACCTATTAATTTTTATTCTATTTTTGCTTTTTTTTAATTGTAATATAAGGTAAAGGCAAAATGAATAACCTCATTCACGATATAATTTGCTCGTTGTTGGAAACGCCATTTTCTAGACTTAATAATACTGCCCGAAATAAAATTTTATTTCAGGGTCGTCCTTGGCCATTTCTACTGCTACTATAATATATCAATTCGATAAGTTGATAGACATGCATCTAGAACTCCTACTAAATTCTCGATGCGAAACCGTGCATGCGTAATAACGTATCGGCATTATCATGTCTTTACGTTCTAGAGAAATCCCTTCAACGCATCTGTGGTGTAGTAGGTAGAGGTTCTGTTTGTCATTTCTGCGCTGCGCGTTCGATTCCCGTCGGTCGCAACAGATGTTTTGTTTACTTTTTTAAGGTTATGTTTGTTTTTTAGTAATTTACTTTTTGCCTTAGTTTTGGGTTTGCCTTGGGTGAGAATTGGTTAGTTCCTGATGATTGCAAGCCCGTAGCAAGCGAGGCGAGCGGAGGGCCATGCAAAGCCTTAATAATACCCTAAAAAAATATTAATACCTATTAATAATGCTTCGCCATTGCGCATGCACGGTTTCGCATCGAAAATTTAGTATGAGCCCTAGACTCTTGTGATAAAAGCGGCGAAATTAAGGAGTTAAGATAGAACGGATATGTATGATTTAATTACGTCTATTTTAAGGCCGTTTGATTATAAAAATAAATTGTAAGGCAGTGTTAGTGTCAAGGCAGGACTAGCGTCTAGGGGTAACGCTATAACTTTCTGTAACAACGCGCAGTTTTTTTGAAGGTATTCGCGGAAACACATGCAAGCTGCTGTATATCCACTATAATACGGCTTTTGTTAAATATATCCTGGTTTTTAGTTAGATAACGCAAAATATTACTAAACAAGTGCATCTAAAGTACGGGTACGTATTACAATAAGTAATACTTCACTTTTCGCATGGCCCTGCGCTCGCTACGGGAGCACAAGAAAAGAACACTAACCAGGTGCTAACCCAAACTAACTCAAGACATACCCAAAATCAAGAAAAAAACTGTTTAGAAACTTAACCTTAACAAAATAAAAAAAGGCAACGGGGTTTGAACCCGGGCCGCCGCCGAATTGAGACCTAACCATCTCGACCACGAGGGCTCTTGCCACGGTCACTTTTCTCAAATCGATTGGATCGCGAAGACATGGCGCGAATGCAATCGCTCGAGTCAACGCCACCTACACTAGATGGCGTTGGAGTCAACGGTCATCATAAAATACAACTGCGCATGCTACAGAAAGTTATAGCGCAACCCCTATAGACGCTTCTCAAGGCAGGTGCTTTAAGCGGCTTACAAAAAAAATCAAAGGCGATGCATCGACGATTTTGTACTTTGTTTACCCATTGTAGTGCACATCGGCTTAATTTAGTATTCCAGAACGGTTTTGAATCTATACACAAATCTCCTATTTATATTACCAATTCCTGTTTTTTTCATCAGCCAGCCAAATGATCTTTTATTCTAGATTCCATAGTACGAAAAAGAATACCGTCTTCTTTGAATACTAGTTGGGCATCGCGTTCTAAAATAATTGATGTTTTCGATTCTAAATGGGGTGACTTAAAAACTGTCTTCAAGAAGATTATTGATGACCGATCCTCAGCGGCTGAGTCAATAAACGGGGCAAGTGGCAGGGTTGCCAGACCGTTCGGCCCGATTTCCCCAGTCGAAATTCAAAAATCCCTCAATTTTAGAACTTTTTGAAAAAAATTCCCCAAAATTTTTTTTTTCTTTTCGTGGGTTAGATATGTTATTCCTGGTTTTTCATAATTTTTCGTGGCTAAAATATTTTTCCCATACCTCTAAAATACCCCCAAAATAAGCTCTGTTACAAATAAAGCCTCAAGAACAAGAAAATATTTAGTGCAAATAAAGCTACTTTGTCCAGGATTTTTTTTATTTTTCAAATGAAAGAGAGAACTTATAACCAAGAGTAAAAACAAGATTAGAAAAGAGAACGTGTGTGCTTAAGACCGTACGACAGGAGTGAAAACTATAATGGAGGTCGGTGGTGAAAACTAATAAAGCCATATTAAAAGCTAAATAAAAATAAGAAAAAAGTTTCTTGAAAGAAGGCTTCGGGTATCGAACCCGATACCTCTCGCACCATTATCCGCAGCATTATAAGATCCTTTACACAAATAGTGCACTATATAAAAATCGGCCTTTCCTATTGGTCGATCCGCATGGCCCTCCGCTCGCTTCGCTCGCTACGGGGGCTCAAGAAAAGGAAACTAACCAGGTGCTAACCAAAACTAACCCAAGACATACCCAAAATCAAGAAAAAAACTGTTTAGAAACATAATCTTAAAAAAATAATGAAAAAATGCAACGGGGTTTGAACCCGGGCCGCCCAGGTGAGACCCAGTTGTCTAAACCTCTACACCACGAGAGCTCTTGACAGAAATCGAATGCATCACGAAGACATATTGCAATACGAGATGGATCGACCAATAGGAGAGGTCGATTTTTACATAGTGCACTATTTATATAAAGGATCTTTAAATGCCCATTATCCACCACCTCACTGGAAGGTTTTTGTCGAAAACGAGTATAAGTATACGGACCGGTATAATACATATTTATACCCAGTCGATTATTGTGTAGACGGGCAAAGGTGTTTTCACTTCAAAAATATAATATTTCTTAAACTGATTAGTATATTTAACCTAGGATTATTTCCCTAAAATTAAATAACGATAAATTTCTTTAAAAGTATATTAAACCACTTGGCGGATTAAATAAATATTTTTATGCCGCAACTATAGATGGCGTCAGCGCAGCTCAAACATAAAGATTAGTAAAATATATATTTTGTACATTTTATGATCAGAATAATTATTGGATTTTTGTGTTTTTATCTGATTTTGTGATTTAAGAGCTCTTGTCAGTCGCGTTGAACTTAAAAATCCCCTGTTATTCCCCAGATAAATATTAGGTGTTTTTCTTTCACCTGCACTAAGTACACCTTTTGCACCAACACTTTTTCTTTCTCCGGTGCACTTGCACTGAGTGCCATTTAGTACAGCACTTTCTCCACCGACTATTTTGTTGGTGTAAGTTGGTGCAGGATGGTGAGACAATGGCGAACTGGCGGAGATTATTGAGATGGCTTTTTGTTTCGCTGCTGCACGAATATTTGGTGGAGCTACGCTGACGTACACCAAGTGCAGTTGGTGTAGGTGAAAGAAAAACACCTATTGTTTCCCCAGCAGAAATCCCCAGAATAAAATATTCCCGAAAAATACCCTAAAGAAAAAAAAATCCCCTAATATTTGGGGAAAATCCCCTAATCTGGCAACCCTGGCAAGTGGCAACAGGCTATTTAACATTTTTAAATAACTTGGAAATCTGTTTTTTTACCGCGGCTTACAGATCTCTTATCTCATATTTTGCAAAAGAAATCTTTAGATATGGATTATTGTAAAACACAAATATTTTTAGTTATGGATCGTATAAAATATTTAAGCCAAAAAAAAAAGTTATCTAACGCTATTAAGGGTGACGAGAAAACATCTCTACGAATTTTATTATATGAAATATTGGACAACATAATTACACAAAAAATATAAATTAGATTAGATATGTCCCAAATGTCCCAATGATTTCCTTTATCGCTTACCGATTTACAGAAACACAATATTTACATATTTATTCGGGTTATTTAATTAATACCTACCGCGAGAAGTCTTCCATGAAAATTAGCAAATCACAATCCATAACAGCGTCTTCTTCACTTTTAACAATTTCTACAACAGGCCTGTCACCAAATATTGCTTGAGAGTTGAAATGTTCGGCGATGCTGTGCAGATATCTTTTATCTTTTGATAGCTCGGCATTTTCAAAATCTTCTTCATATAATTTAACAAAGAATCCATTGGCGCCGTTAAAATATGGTATCTTAAGAAATTCTTCTAGTAAATGTTCAGTGAATTCTATTTGATCGCCGACAAATATGCTTATTACAGCATTATACTTCCGGTGTTCCTTTGTATAGGTTTCCTCTTCGAAAAACTGAGAAATATTTTAATTATTCCCTTAAAAACTGGTGATGTGTGATATAAATCAATCTGAGTTTTAAATTCGTATTTATTTAAGAAACGCCAAATGCAGCTATCAAATTGATTAACCCATTAACATAATATGTTATTGGTTAACCAAAAATTAAAATACTAAATAGCGTAAAAAATAATCTTACTAGAGCTTAATATTGTTAGAATAATAAAAAAAATTAAACTCCGGTATTGCTTTGTGTAGTAATTGTTTGTTGAGTAATATATTATTATAGATAGTGTAGATGTCTTGCATTTATTCTGCTCTAGAATGATTTTTAGCACTTTTTGTATAATTTACCATGCTTAGAAGTGTAAATTATGCAAATTTGACTAAAACAGAGTTTTATCCACAATACCGACACAGAATTTTTTGCACTCGACGCGCGTTTCGCTAACCATGTTAACGGAACCAATCCTGGAATCCCATTAGTCACTCTTGATTAACCAATACAATGTACTATACGGAATAGGCCCCCTATCTCTATTTATACTTTTCTTACACTTATTAATTTCCATACTTTCATATGCGTATAATAATCTTGTGTCAGTTATATTATGAATTAATTTTAAATTTTTAATTGTTATTCTATGATTATTATCAAAGCATGCTCGGCAACACTTGATTTTTCTGTTCTACCATACATTAAATGAGCTATATGTTCTTTGAATTTCGTTTGTATATACCTTCTAGTTTGCCCAACATATTTTTGGTTACAATCCATACATCCGATTTCATATATTCCAAGATTATTAGACGCATATGAAAGTATGGAAGTTATTAAATGTAAGAATAGTTTAAGTAGAGATAGAGGGCCTATTCCGTATAGTCCATTGTAATGGTTAATCAAGCGTGACTAATGGGATTCCAGGATTGGTTCCGCTTGATTATGCAAACTTAGCAAACAGTAGTATAATAGAGAGTTAGGTAGGTTTTAATTTTAGTCTTAATCATCTCCTGATGGTGCTAACATGGTTAGCGAAACGCGCGTCGAGTGAAAAAAATTCTGTTTCGGTATTGTGTATAAAACTCTGTTTTAGTGCATGTTGCCGAAGGTCAAAGCCCCAATATAGATGCAAATTTGAGGCGACTCGATTAATTGGATACGAATAATTAACATTATCTCGAAGACATGATTAGGTTGCTAGTTGCAAATCCATTTCGTGAAATTTGCTGATATATTGCTGTAGTAAATTGTTGTCATACATCCCTTGAATAAAGTAATCTGTTGTTACGAGTCGTAGAGAGACAAGTTACCGTCACAGTTAGGCTATCTTTGTATGTTGCCCCTGACCAATAACACCTCTACATGATTCGGTTTTGCCCTGATGCACTTTTGCAAGATTTCGCTTTGATTTGGTCCCTTGGTTCAAACCAGGCACGGCTTCTCAGTAAGGTCATTTGGTCAATGACCCACCTAATTTTAATTTAAGTTTGCCTTTTTTTAATTATTAGCGGATAATCATTTATTAAAAAAGTGCGGATGGATTTTCTTGCGAAAACTCCCCAATTTATCCAGTTGATGTTGGATGCCCGTATTTTAAATTCACCTTATGGCTTTTTACGGCAGTTAGAGAACCGAAACTAAGACGGAGCGCGTAGATACGAGCTTTCTATGAGGTTCAAAACAGACACATAGTTGACGGAATTGTCGACGGCCGGCCAATGATAGTGTTTTTGGCGCTCACAAGATCGCATGCTATCTGACCTTTATGAAAACACACTCGAACCGTTCGGAAGAAGCAAATATTAATTCAGATTCAAATTTTCCATCGCTTGTCTTCCGATATGATTACATTGTAGTTTCTGAATCACCATACCCATCGATACGTTTTTAAAGCATAATATTTTTTATCTTCAACCCGAGCCTGCTATCGCACCTCGATGCTTACTCATTCTGTTTTCCGTATCCATCGAATACGTTGAAAAAACGTGCTGTGTCTGTGTTTGTGAAATAAAATGTCGAAAATAAGGGAAAATATATTGTCCAGTTCCTCGAGTAAGTGTTAATAAATTGTCTATATAGGACTAGGCCGGGACCGAATATTTACGAACAAATATCTACGTACAATGATACAATGTACAGTTGATAAGTTGAATTGAGGTTTACGCTAAGCTCACTAATTACAATTAGACTATTTTAAATAATTAGAATAATTAAAAACTTTGCATATAAGCCGAGGGCATATTAAATTCATATTCATGCAGGTTTTCAGTAAGGCACAATACGTTGCTCAACCGAGAGAAATAGAGAATAAGGTACATAGACGAAGGCCTTGTAATATTTGCGTACAAATAGCACTAGATCAAAAAATTCGTCTTGCCGTGGGCATAGAAAAAGAATACGTCCAAGCCGAGGGCTTCGCAATACAAAAAATTCTTATTATTATTCTTATTATAAATTATTAATTGGTTAAGCTGAGTTAGATTGAGATAGATAGTGCATAGGCCGAGGGCCTTATAATTCGCATACAAATAGCACTCAATTGACAAATTCTTGCCGAGGGCATAGAAAAATAATATGTTTAGGCCGAGGGCTTCGCAATACAAAACATTCTTAATATTATTTTTATTATAAATTATTAATTGATTAAGCTTAGGGTCGAGGACCTAACTATTCGACTTCCCTACAAAGAGTTAGTTAGATTGAGTTAGATAGTGCATAGGCCGAGGGCCTTATAATTTGCACTCCATCGAAAAATTCAGATTGAGTTAGATAGTGCATAGGCCGAGGGCCTTATAATTTGCATACAAATAGCACTCAATCCAAAAATTCTTGCCGAAGGCATAGGAAAAGGATAGGTTTAGGCCGAGGGCTTCGCAATACAAAACATTCTTAATATTATTTTTATTATAAATTATTAATTAATTAAGCCTAGGGTCGAGGACCTAACTATTCGACTTCCCCACAAAGAATTGGTTAGATGGAGTTAGATAGTCCATAGGCCGAGGGTCTATAATTTGCATACAAATAGCACTCAATCGAAAAATTCTTGCCGAGG
>MU182099.1:0-14825 GCA_016904865.1 Pissodes strobi
GTTCAGTTAATCATTGAGTGTTGAATAGATATTAGTTGTAAAGTTATAAGAGTAGTTTAGAGTGTTAAATTGTATACAGTAGTAGTGAATAAAAAGAGTGTTAGTTGAAAATAGCAAAGTTGTAATTCTGTTAAGAACCCACGGGAAAAACGTAACAATATTAACAAAATTATTCATGGTCAAGGTCCACTGACAAAAATTGCAACAACGCTTTCAATGGGATTTTTAATAATAAAGACGTCAAAAATGACAAGATGTCCGCGCAACTGCTGATCGGCACTAGAATAAATAAATGTTTTTCATTAAAAAAAACCTGCAAAACAGTAAAAATAGTAAAAAATAAATAAAAGACATTTAACACACTCGCACGTTAGGAAACAGGAAACTTCCCGCAAACGGGTCGTTTCCTAATTTTGCGCTCGTGCGAAAAAATATGGTCTTTTAAAACTATATTTAATATTATTTGTATATACGCATAACAAGAACAGAGTTTATTCAAATTATCATTTTAACACGTTCCTTAATTTAAGGAAAATGTCAACAACTAATATTCCATCTTTGGAGGATGTTGATTGTGACGAAGAAGTTAGTTCAGTGTGTTTACGATGGCAGAAATGGAAAAGAGCTCTAGATATTTATTTGGAAGCGGCGAGCATAGAAGAACCTATAAAGAAAAGAGCAATGCTTTTACATTTTGGAGGCTTTGCTCTCCAAGAAATATTCTATAATTTGCCAGGAGCAGATGCAAATATATCTGATGAACAACTAACTGATGTTTTCAGTATTGCCGTTACTAAACTGGATGAGTATTTTGCACCGAAGCAAAGCAAGATCTACGAGAGGCATTTGTTTCGACTACTGAGGCAAGAATCAGGAGAAAAATTCGGAAAATTCGTTGTGAGATTACAACATCAAGCTGAAAAATGCCAATTTGCAAACACAGAAGAACAACTGAATCATGTTATGCAAAAGGGACCCAATCCCACAGTATGGGCAATTTTGAGTTAAGCACGTTTCTGAAGTGAAACTTCTTAACGCGCACCGGCAGTAAAATTTGAAGATCGCGAACACGGCGGGCGACAGACGATGAGCGACACGGCCTGGCGGAAGAAAAATATGAGAATATTGTTATTGGGATATCTTGGTTAGTTTACAAGATGAAAATATGGGATTTACTCTATTACCGTGTCAAGACATAAGCGAAACTTTAAATTGAGTGATATATTTAAAAAAAAAAACACTTTTTAACCAAATCCGAGACTAGGGCGTTTAAGTTTAAGAAGTTTCACTTCTGATATGCGCACATAGTGCACACGCTTTTTTACATTGATAATATATACTGCAACCTTTAAAAACATTCCCGAGTTAATTTTGAAGTTTCTAGGTTGAACATTTTTTGATTTAAAAAAAATGCCTTACCTCCATCAACGATTTTCAATTACGCAACATGGTTCCAAGCATCTTCGAGCCCAAAATCACTTCGTTAATAACAAAATCATGATTGCAATATTGTCTATTGATTATTTGACTGATTTTGAAAACATAATAAAGATCCAGTGGCTTGGAACAATTTTTTTAACCTCTATATAATACTTTTTTAAATATAATAAAGGTCCAAGCGGCCATTTCCCATTTCGGAGGCAAAAATTAATGACCTAAAGGCTCTCTTTCATACCTCTCATACCAGATAATGTCAAAGAATTTTTCAACAAATTGGTGCCAGATAGAAATGTCGATGACTTCGATACGGACGACTCGTAAAATGTTATTCAAATTTCCTGATATATTTAGTTTATTGTTCTATTTTGATTTTTTTATTATCACTAAATTTATTGTAATTTTTTTGCCATTTTCGTTCATTAAAATTATTTTATTCATAGAAACCGCATTGTCTTATATGCCTTATAACTACTTATACGTTTTGCAACAAAGAACTATCCCACATTTTATCTTGTTAGAAAATAGGTATAGTGAAAATTTAAGTTAAAAAGTATATAAACAAGTACAAAACTATATTAAATATAAAAAAATCTCGAAAAAAATCAAATAAATATTCTAATTATTGGTTCTTTTAGAAGCTAAAGAAATTCGAAATCTATAGAGCCATTTTCTCAAAACTATCTCTATGTGCGTTGGTTCCCTGTTGTTCAACACCATTCAACTGATAGACCAAATTACCGAGAAATGTTTATCAGTTGATCTTAGAAAGAAAATATTAGCTACAGACGACGCAATAACACTCGATGGCATTATAGCTGAGGCAACCTCAATGGATACCATTGAAAGACAACTTTCGAGATTTGCGGAACTACCACTGGCGAGTTCAGAAATCAGAATTAATGTAGTGTCTTCACATAAAGACAAAAACTTTGTGGCTTTAATAGAAAAACTAGAATATACGCCTTCTAGATATTGTACAAGATGTGGACTACCAAAGTCCCCTGACCAACAGCATGATTGGCCTGCAAAAGGCTCCATTTGTAATAAATGCAAATTTTCACGGACACTTTGCAAAATGCTGCCGTTCAAAGAAGAAGTTTGCGCATCCAAGTGAATCAAGACCCTCAAACAAGTCCAGGCATCAGCCCTCCTCAGAAAAGGTAGATTGTGCGGAGTTCGAATATACGGAGTATGTATTCCATATTGATGATGATGACTCCATAGAATGTAAGGTCGTTGGTGTTGCTATTAATATGTTAATAGACTCAGATAGTAAGTTCAACATTATAGCAGATACTACTTGGGAACTCTTAAAGAAATCTATCGTTTCAGACTCAAATCAACAAAAAAAAATCAAATAAATTTTTTTATGCATATGGTTCGAAGCAACCAATAGAAATTTTAGGATCTTTGGAAGCAACAATTCAAGCAGGCCTGAAGCGGCAAACTGCAAGTTTTTTTTGTAGTAAAGCATGGTAAAAGAAACTTGTTAGCAAAAACTACAGCAATTGCTTTAGAAGTTCTTAAAATAGGGCTAAATATAAATAACCTTAGTAGTAATAATGAATATTTTCCAAAAATTAAAGATGTTGTGGTACATATTCCAATAGATAAATCTGTCAAAACAGTAGCTCAGTCGTACAAGAGAATACCTATTCCGTTGGAATCTAAAGTAAATAACAAGCTGAAGGAAATTATAATATTCCTTTCGAAACCAAGTATTACAAATTCTAGAATATTACCGACCAGTTGCAGTAACCTTAAAAGAGATTCGGGAATTATCCGAAACAGACAACGAAATATTAAAAAATAAAAAATGGCATACAAAGTAATAATTGGACTCATTCCATAAAACACTGTGATATTTTGTATATGTGAAGGAATCCTGCTAAGGGGCTCTAGAATAATTGTTGTGCCTACTAAACTAAAACAGCGCATTCTAGATGCAGCACATGAAGGGCATCCGGGTATTGTTGCAATAAAAAGCAGATTAAGAACAAAACATGGTGGCCTAAGATTGACGCTGATGCTGAGAAACTTCTTAAGTCTTGTAAAGGTTGTACCTTGGTTTCAACCCCAACTGCACCACATCGAATTAAACGAAGGCAAATACCTGAAGGACCCTGGATTGATGTTGTTGTTGATTTTATGGGTCCGTTGCCAAGTGGAGATTACCTCTTCGTTATAGTCGATTAATTCAGCAAATATAAAGAACTCATCATTATGAGAACCTTAACTGCGGAAAATACCATTACTGACTTAAGAGAAATTTTTTCAAGACTTGGATTTCCAGTGTCAATAACAGTAGAAAATAGAAAACAGTTTATCAGTGGCGAGACAAAGTCATTCTGTAATGAAAATGGAATTTAAAATGTATCATACAATACCATACTGGCCCCAAATGAATTGAGAAGTTGAAAGGCAAAACAGAGACATATTTAAAGAGATTAAAAATTAGTCATGCTTTAACACGCAACTGGAAGCAGGAACTACTAGATTACCTGACAATGTACAACAGTACGCCTCATTCGACTACTGGGAAAACACCATATGAACTGTTGCCAGCAAGCTTACCAGTTGAATAGACACAAAGCAGGCGATACTGGAAGAGGAAACGCAAGAAAAAGATTGCATTCGAAAGGAAATTGGGAAAAGGCACGAAGATAGGAAAAGAAAAGCAACAGAGAATACGGAAATAGAAATGGACAAAGTATACTGAATAAACTTTATAAAGCAAAATAAAACAACCCCAGCATTTGAGTCGACCGAACATACGGTAATAAATTTAAAAAAAATGTATGTGCTTAAGACCACACGATAGAAGTGAAAACTTCAACAAGCGTGGTCATCGTGTGTCAGAATTTCGATCCGAGCCTTCCTCTGTTGCAGAGATACGTGCGAAAACGGTTTTCCCCCCAATATCCCCCCTTAAATTAGAGCCCCGGTGCCCCCGTATGGTCTAAGGACGCACCTACCATAAAAGTTTTGACCTCGTACCTCTTCCCGTTCTCCCGAAATTAATTATTTAAGTTTTTCCTTCTCCTCCCTCCCCTGGCCATAGCAAGGGGGGGGGGGGGGGGTAACGGGGTTCCGTTTTCTCCCAGGATCTTATTTTTACTCCGGCTACATCCCTTGAAAATTTCAGCCCTCTACCTATACGGGAACATGCCAGGCAGTAACAAGCGGGGCAAGGCAGTAATAATTATAACAAGCGCACTCACTATGGACAAGCAAAATATATCCTTTCTTATGCATGGGCGAAGGGCTATGCAAATAAATGTCCCAAGCCTAAGATAGAGTGTACAAGCTGTAAACGTTTAGGACATTTATCAAGAGATTGTCGCAGACAGCCCGTTAAGACTCAACATGTAGTTCAGCAATCAAAATCTACTAACGAAACGTATTATTTTGACTGCTGGATTAATGGAACTAATTTTAAATGTTATTTGATTCAGGCTGTAGTGCAGTGCTTGTCAAAGAAGACGTGGTTAAATTATTAAATGTAGAGATTTTTCCAACAAAAATAACCATTTCAGGCTATGGAGGGTCACTTGTTAAAGTTATTGGCTCTATAGAGGCACATTTGAAAGTAGATCGGGCGGAAGCGGATGTTGAAATGTTGATCGTTCCAGAGGAAGTCTAAGATGTGGCTGTGATGGTAGGACAGCCCTTCCTGCATTAACCTCACATAGCCATGATAGTCTGCGGGGAAGCTGTAAGGCTGCTGATGAAGATATTAACAGCTGTATTGACATCGAACCCAGGACAATACCGTTGTGAGCAAAGTGTTCCACGATTATTCCAGCACGAACCAAGGCTCCACTTACAGTTACATCGCGTGACAACTATGATGGGGATGTTTTTGTTCAAGGGGGACTACGCGAGGGACTACGAATATTTCCTGGGAAAGCACATCGTGTGGAGGAATGTATTAAAAACGCAGCTGATGGGTTTCTCTCTATGGGCGCACCTACCATAAAAGGTCCGTAATATGTTTTGAAGAAAAACCATTAGACAATGCAGTGCATGTTTGGAAAATAAGTGAAAATGGTGATTACTTTGAAATTAGAGATATCCTAACTCCTATAACCAAGTACAACTTTTGCTAAATCTAATTAATGAATATCGTGTCTTTTTCAAAAAATAACTGTGAACTTGGGAAAACAAATATCTTAAAAATGTCTATACACCTTAACGACGGTACTTCTATCGTCTATAGATACAATACAAGGAACGCAAAGTTGTGAGAGAAATAGTAGAAGACTTATTGCGAAATTAAATAATTCGTGAGTAAGATTCTCCTTATTCAAGCCCTATCTTGTTGGTTAAGAAAAAGAATGGGGAACAACGTATGTGTGTCGACTTTCGGGCGCTTAACGCTAAAACGGTTAAGACCGATTTCCACTGCCACGCACGGATCACTTTCTAAAGAGTCTGAAGAGTTGCCAATATTTCACTTGTTTGGATTTGGTAGTGGCTACTACCAGATTGAAATGGAGGAGTCTTCCATTCCAAAGATCGCTTTCATTCCTACCACAAATGGGCACTGTGAATACCTGCGAGTCCCATTTGGTTTGTGTAATGCGCCCGCAATATTTCAGCGGACCATAAATAAAGTTTTAGGCAATCTGAGGTATGGGAAGCCCATAGCGTACATGGATAATTTTTGCTGGCCAGCAAGGATTTTGAATCAGGACTGTCAAATCTCAGAGCGGTTTTCGAGCATTAGCAGCTCATGGTCTCACTTTGCGTTTGTCAAAATGTCATTTTTTTAAAGAAAGGGATGAATATCTTGGTCACGAAGTTTCCAAGGAAGGTGTGCAGTCAGGAATAGGGAAAACTGAGGCAGTTGATAAATTTTCAGTTCTTTCAGATGCTCGTTCTGTTCGCCAATTCTTGTGTGCTCAGTTATTTTAGGAAGTACGTGAGGAACTTTGCTACGATTGCTAGGCCTATAACTTCCTTGATCAGAAAACATGCTAAATTTGCTTGAGATGTTGAAGAACAAAAAGCTTTCAACACTCTTAAAGAAATTTTAGTATCAAGACATGTACTAACAATTTACGATCCAGACTTACGGACGGAAGTACACACAGATGCTTCCCAATGGGGCATAGGAGAAATCCTTTTGCAAGAACAATCGAACGGCACCATGAAGCCTGTTATGTATTATTCCAAACAAACAACCAAAGAAGAGCAAAGATATCGCTCCTATGAGTTGGAGACAATGGCAGTTGTATATACTCTGAAGGCATTTCACATTTACTTAATTGGAATCCAATTTAAGGTCGTTTCTGACTGTAGGGATGGTAGAGCCTCTCTAAGTAAAAGAGACTTAGTCCCAAGAATCGCTAGGTGGTGGTTGAGCATACAGGAATATACCTTTGATGTTGAGTATCAAAAGGGTACGAAAATGAGCCATGTGGATGCTCTAAGTCGCAACCCCCACAGAATGTCACGTAAATATTGTAAATATAAATCATGAAGACTGGGTGTTAGCTGCACAAAATACCGATGAGAGGTGAAAGTATTTGTTGGAAGTTTTAAATAAGACACCTTCGGACAAGGAGAAAGAACAGATTCATAAACAATAGTGCCTGGACGAAAACCGCTTATACAAGTTAACACCACAGGGTAAGAAATGGGTTGTTCCTAAATCTGTCAGACGACAAATCTTATTATATTTCCACGATGGAAGTGGTCATTTGTCTATGGAAAAAATATTGTCAATTATATCAAAATCGTACTGATTTGGTGGCTTGAGAAGATATACAAAGAAGTATATTTCGTTTTGTCTTCCATGTTTGTAGGTACAATAAGGTATCTGGTGAACGCAAGCCTGGATTATTGCATCCAATTGAAAAAGTTCCTCAACCGTTTGACACGTTACATATTGATCACCTTGGCCCATTTGTTAAATCAAGAAGGAAAAACAGTTACCTAATTGTGATTGTTGATGCATTCACCAAATTTGTCCAGTCAACGAAGACTAGACCGGCTATAAACTTTTAGCAAAATATTATTGAAAACTTTGGTGTTCCGCGACGAGTGATCTCCGATCGAGGAAGTTGTCTTAACAGCAAACAATTTCAGGAGTACTGCGTGTAATTGAATATCAAACATGTCCTGAATGCTACCGCTACGCCGCGCCGCGAGCAAATGGCAAATGGACAAGTGGAGCGATTTAACCGCATGATTCTTGCATCCCTACCCGCTTCTACAGACGAAGAGGATAGACAGAATGAGGCGGTATCAAAGGTGCGATGGGGTTTGAAGTCTACGACAAATTCAGCTGCGGAGAAGTCACTCTATGAGTTGTTTTTTGGATATGCTCCTAGGGGTGTTGCTAAATCTGTCCTAGCCAACGAGGTAGAGCTGGATTCTGGCAAGGAACGAAACTTGCTATAGAAATGCGAAGGACTAAAGAAAAGATTGACCAAAAACAAAGCGAACGTAAAGCTACGTTTGATAAGCAACGATGCTTAGGTCGAAAACTTAAAGTAGGAAGCCATGTGGTAATTCGAACTTTTCCTACAGTAACCAGTGTGAAAGCAAGAAACTTTTGCCTAAGTTTAGTGGCCCATACGAAATTACAAAGATCCTTGATCACGATCGCTATGTTGTCGAGGAACTTAAAGGGCTCTTCTCGATCGCAGAGAAGGTATAGAAGAGTTGTATCCCTCGATAGGTTGATGTCCTTCGAAGTAAAAGTGAGCTCAGAATCCGAAGTGAATTCAAATAAAGACTAAATACCTTAAATACGATTTTAAGCTGACGTTTAATTTTTTTCAGGTATTTATTGTTTTCAGGTTGTAATTATGATTATAATTATTGTATACATGTTGCGTAGATACCTATACTAATTTAAGTGTTTCTGTATATGTATGTGTTTATATATTTACAGATCTTTATTGTTATAAAGGGAAAATATATTTATCTTTTAAATTTTTATTTATGATATTCTGCACATTTATCTGATTTTGAATTGTCATTGAGCTGTGACCAACACCAAGATTTCCAAACATAACTTAGTCTCACAACTATTTTTCTATTAAATACATAAGTTAGAACATCGAATGGGATCATTCCACGAGGACGTGGAACACAGTAACAGCCGACTGCATTCTAAACACCGGACTCCCGGACTAAGAAGGACAAAAAGCATTTCTCAGGTAATCGGGTTCGGAATGTAGGGGATAATTCATGAGAGATTAGACGACGTTCTTGGCGGGAACGAATCGAGAGATCGGCCGATATTCATATTTTGTACTCGTTTCTATTAAGTAACTATAAATTTTCCTACAAAGTAATATATAGTATTGTTTGTTCTTGGAAGTGGGTGTTTTTATTGTGGAAAAGGTAGTGTGAGTTTATAGTTGTAGCTTGTAGCTGTTAAATTCAAAGGAGTTTGCACAGACTGCGAATTTACGGATGATCTTGTTCGGGGAGTAGCAGTTTAAATATATTTTAAGTTAAAAAATTTCAATACTCTCTCTAATTTAATGTTACCTGGACTAAGTTGTAAATTTATATTTTCTGTAGGTTGATTTTCAATGGCGGGGCAGTTTTCTATTAGCAGAACTTTAACGTTGGCTCTGCCCGCTGTTTCAAAATCGCTAGGCCGTTTTGTACCTAAAATTCAGCAAAATTAAAAGCTGGAAACAGTTCACGAAAAAAAAAAAGTCTACCTGTTTGTAATAAAGTGTCCCTGGTTGATCCTTCACGAGCTGGAAATATGGTGGGCGTTGCAAATTTATATAACCGATTAAGTTTCTCACTGGTAAACATATGATGTTCAAAATGCATACCACAAAGTATGCCTTTGATAGGCGAACTTGAGATATTTTCAATCAAATCTTCTCTACCCGCCGCAATTGCCCATGTTCTAGCTCTGCAACAAAATGTTTGGCAACTTTACGTAATTGTAATTTAAACGAAATATAGCTATTTCTATGCTTGGGACAACTCAAAATGAGAGACAGGTCCGCATCGATTTTGCTTCTGCTATGTAATTTCGTACGTTTTTATGCAATAAAATGCTTTATTTGTAATATTGATTTGAATATTTTGTTTTACCTTACTAAGTATCTAATAAATACGGTCCATTTGCGTTCGTTTCGTATTATCATTTAAATGGAAAAATGTAGACACTGATGGTAATTTTTTAACAAAATCAATGTTTTAGGTACGGTACACCCAAATCGTTTAACTTTGTATTCAATCTGACACGTAATATTTAGTCTTATGTTTTATCTTTGTGCATTATGTGAATGTATGTGAATGTATACAAAAATAATGTGCCTTACCTTTTATCATCGTTGGGAAATGAAAAAAAACTGTGGGAACAATTATTATAATTGTTTATACAACCGATAGCTGCACAACTCTGCCGTCCTTTTCCCATTTTAACACTTAAACATTAACATAACATACAAACAAAACGATATATACACATTAAGATAGTCTTTTTACCCAAATAACGAAACTTTTTCAATTTATCGCACTCCTGCCTAACGCTTACGATTGGCATTGAATTCCAACTGCGTCGTCCGTAGTGTTCTCGCTTCACTGAGCTTCACCGAGAAAATTTGATTCCGTGACCCCGCTAAACGAGCCGAGTGTCGTGCAGCGTTGCCAACTGTAAAACAGAAAAGCGGTAACAGAGCCCTCAAAATTTCCGTGTTTTTGTACCCTACGGCCGTGTCGCTGGAATGTAGCTTGAAAAAGGGTGCTGTAAACGTAAACTTAATTGTATATCGAAGAGTTAAGCTGTTGGAAGAAAGATGGCACTGAGTTGATAAATCCAACTATATATAAATAGAATATGACGTCATACGTGCACACTACTACGTGCAATTTCCGTGTTGTTGGCAGCGTCGTGGCTATTTTTCTTTAGGCTATGGCAGAGTTTATACCGTACCGAATCAGTTATTTAACTCTGCGTGGGCTCCTTTAGAGAGCTCTTTCATACGAGGATACTGTATTCTACTTCGCCCAAGCAAAACTTACAGAATAAATTTTAATATAAGTTGCCTCACTCAGTGTCGGAACTTTGATGCATTGAGATCACAAGCGTGCCGCAAATACCTGCATATTCTGTAAACTTTGTACTTTGTACCGTCGAATTCCGTGAACAAATTGTAAACTTTGACCCAAGTATGCCTTTTCGCAGCAATACCACCGAACATAATCTAAACAGGACCGGGCTTATATAACATGGCGTATCAAATTATCAAAAGTTTTTGACGAGGATAATACGTTTTTGAAATCAGGGCAAGGTTTAATAATTTTATGAAAGTATCCACGTTTACTTTCAAATCTGAGTGACCAAAGATGCCTCAAAGGACCAAATTGTTTTATTAACTATCGATAATGCAAGATGTAAATGGTTTAAAACGCAGCTGGTTCCGAATTTTCCCCCTCAAAGTCATTCATAATCATGGACAATGCAAGTTACCATTCTGGTTTATTAGAAGAAATCCCGAGAAAATTTTGGACAAAGCAGAGACTGATGGAATGGTTGAAGAAGACGAATATTGACTTTCCAGAAAACGCCATGAAAGATCATATATGGAATATTGCACGCAGAAACTGCTCTAGTGAAAAAATGCACCCTTGATGAATATGTTAAACCTTTAGGACACAAAATTGTGCGACAGCCACCATATCATTGCCAGTTTAATGCAATTTAAATGGTATGGTCGGAATGTAAACGAAAATACGATCAATATATTTCCAATTTTAAGGGGTCAGAAGTTCTGGCTACATGAGAAAGGGTAATAAAAGAAATTTCAATAGATCATTGGAAAAAATATGTTATTCATGCAGAAAAGATAATTGAAGAGGCTTGGGAGGCAATATGAATGGGTGATGCCTCTGACATTCCGCCACTTGTAATTAAGACTGACGAAGACGACGACGACGAAGACTGTTTTTACCGGAAAGGGTAACAGTTTACTATATGCGCATCTTAAATTTTCGTTTTTTGAGGGGGCAAACCTATATTAACCAATATTTATATTATACAGGGCGTTCTAAATCAGCGGCCGTTTATTAAAATAATTACCCCTGGCCTAATTGTTTACTATAATATGAGCGCACACTAAATTTTGTGATTCTTGTACCTTAAATTGTCAAAATCCATAAAAATGCCCATTTTAAATCGTTTTTTGATGGTGGAAACCCATATTAACCAGTATTTATATTATACAGGGAGTTCTAAATCATAGACCGAACTAAAAGTAACCAATAACGGCTTTAAATAACCAATTTTAAAGAAACCCAACGAAATCGAAGCAATTCACTGAAACTAAACAAAACTATTTGAAGCTAACTAAAATTAGGCAAATCGAAAAAAAGTAACTAATGCTAAACTAACCCAAACTAACTGAAACTAATCCAAACTAACCGAAATGATTCCGCTCTACCTTCAACGCCACCTTTTACTGGCTTAAACGAACCGAAACTAATTAAAATGATTTCGCCGAGGCTTGCGCAAAATAACACAAATCAACACTAACCCAAACTAATCAAAACAAACTCAGTCTAACCAACCCTAACCAAGATTAACCCAGACTAACCGAACCTAACTCGGACTAACCAAAACTAGCCCAGACTAACCAAAACTAATCAGAGTTAAGAGATAAGCGCGCGCTTATAGCATCCACAGCTATTCCAAACTAACCAAAACCAACCAAGATTAACTCAGACTAACCGAAACTAACGTCTATTAACCACATTTTTATCGAGTTTAACACTTTAAAATACAAAAATCGCAAAATTTAGCTTGCGCCCATATCACTACAGGCAATTATTTAATAAACGGTCGCTGATTTAGAACGCTCTGTATAATATAAATATTAGTTAATATGCGTTTCCGCCATCAAAAAAAATAAGCGAGTCTGAATACTCGAGCGAGGCACTGATGCGTGTAAACATATCCTATATCGACATGCACAAATATTTGAGCAGCTCTCATAAAATCACTGCGCGTGGTTATGATGTCACAACCGTTTACACATTTTCGTCCCCATCCGCATGCACATTTACCGTCCCATTTGCCGAGATTTACCCTCATACCGCCGCGTTTACACATCCAAACTAACCGTAATAATCAACACGAGCGAAGGCGCGGGTAAAATCTAAAAGTGTCCTATGTCCTTTACTATACTCTTGAAAATATCTGTACAAAATTTCATGATGATCGGTTAAGTAGTTTATAAGTGAAAAGCGTAAGAAACAAACAAACAAACAAGCACATTGGCATTAATAATATTAGTTATTCGCATTTATAATATTTCAATACCAAACTAGGAGTACCAGCGAGAAACCGAAATCAATATGTGGGTAAATTTGGACTGGGTTCTATCGACGAACGAGGAGAAAGACTTATCAATTATCTCCAAAAAGAAAGGATGTACTGTATGAACTCCTTCTTCAAAAAATCAGAAAAGAGACGTTGGACATGGAGAAGCCCGAACTCAAATACGAAAAACGAGATCGATTACGTAATTGACGAATTAAAAGCTTACTGTGAAGGACGTATCGGCCCTAAATCGCTTTGATACTGGTAGCGATCACAGGTTGGTAAGAGCTAAAATAGAAATAAACATGAAAAGGGAACGAAATAAGCTAATCAAAATACAACCATTTCCCACAATTCAGCAAAACCTTCAAAAATTCCAAGCTGGACTCAACAAGAAATTGTACAATAAAGAAGCACTTAACAGCTTGAATATTGACGACCTAGAAAACAAAATAAGTACTGACATTAGAACGACTACCAAAATGATATGTACCACTACCAAGAAAAATCATTCCAAAGTAAAAAAGGAGACTAGAGAACTCATGGCGAAGAGAAGAAACTTGGAGAGAGGGACTCTTGAATATGACGAAATTAACAAATCTATAAAAAAGTAAACAAGAGAAGATTTAAGACAGTACAACACAAAAATGATAACTACGACTATCGAAAATAACAAAAACATGAAAATACTTAAAACACTTAACAATAATGGTCGCCTCCAAATACATCAACTAAAGGATGCAAACGGAAACATCAAAGAAGACAGAAAATATTTAATGGATATCGTGGAAAATTTCTACAGCGCACTATACACAGAAAACAACCCAGAACAAGCAATCGAAGCTGATGAAACGATTCTCAATGTGGGCTCCGAGGATCTGCCTGACATCACCATACAAGCAGTAGAACTAGCATTGTCCCAAATGAAAAACGGTAAAGCACCAGGGGAAGATGGAATTATAGCGGAAATGATAAAACTTGGTGGAAGCACTACTGTAGAATCAATGAAAATTCTTCTTAATAAATGTCTAACAGAAGGCGTAATACCCCTAACATCGCGGAATGCCCAGGTGATTTTGCTGTATAAAAAGGGAGATAAGTTAAGAATCGACGACTATCGGCCTATTAGCTTACTCCCCCACCCATACAAACGTCTGACAAAGATAGTAACAAATAGACTTACAACCAGATTAAATGCCTATCAGCCCCCGGAACAAGCTGATGGCTTCCGTAAAGGTCATAGCACAATAGAACACAGGTCATAGCACAACGAGCCACTACACCTCGCATTTGTTGACTATAACAAAGCGTTTGACTCCGTAGAATTATGGGCTATTTTTAAGGCAATGAACAATGCAAGAATTGACTCTCGCTACAGACAGCTTCTTAAAAGCATATATGAAAATCCGACAATCGCCGTTAAAATCACGGAAGAAATAGAAACAAACAAAATACAAATAAAAAGAGGAGTAAGACAAGGGGACACCATCCCCAAAGCTGTTCACACTTGCACTGGAAAATGTATTTAAAACTCTAGACTGGAACAAGAAAGGCATCAAAATTGACGGCAAACATCTGAGCCATCTGCGTTTTGCGGATGATATAGTGCTCTTTAGCCAGAATATAATGGAATTACAAGAGATGTTGGAAGAACTTCAAAGAGAATCCGCAAGAATAGGATTAACCATGAATTTAAATAAAACAAAAGTCATGACACCTGACAATATACAAGTGCATATAGGAGACCGAATCGTTGACAACGTCGAAGAATACGTATATTTGGGACATTGCATCAAATTAGGCAAAGAAAATCAAACCGCCGAAATAAACAGACGCATTCGTTTGACATGGACAGCCACGGGTAAACGTCTTGAGAAATCTAACTATTACAATTAATTTGAAAAGAAAGGTCTTCAATGCCTGCTTATTACCCGTGATGACATACGGAATGGAAACCATGACACTCACTGTTAAATCAGCAAACAAGCTTAGGACCACCCAAACAGCCATAGAACGGATGATGTTAGGAATAGGCCTTAGAGACCATATCACAAACGAGAGTATTAGACAAAGAACTAAA
>MU182099.1:19825-36737 GCA_016904865.1 Pissodes strobi
GGCACGTTTAAAAAAGACCTATCAGTGCGAACTACCGAAAGGGAAAAACCCCTCTGATCAGGCAGGCCTTAAAAGTGAATCAGTGAAAATTAATAACGCCATAAGGCAAAGTTCTGTTTAAATTAACTACAAATAAAAAGTAAACTACGTAACTAAATATTCAGCCATATCAAATAATCTATCCGCCCGTCAGTCTAATTGTAACAGCCCTTCAGGCTAGCTCTCCCTCTCTCTCGCTGCTGTTCGTGGTTAACATTTTCGCGAGGAATATCCCAGGGGACTTACGAGATATGCATTCCCGAATATTTTGGTAATACTTACAACCTTCCATACTCAGCCTGAAGTTAATAAACCGAGCCTTTTTTACACCGAGTGTTTCTATCCATCTCTCCCAACTACCTATATCTGAGCTCCGTCTTCTGAAAGAGCACAGCGCAACTACTGCAACGAAATCAGTTCCATAGGCAACAAGCGGTAGAAGCGTATATGTGACAATATTACAAAAAAATCTTTATTTTAGACTAGGAGAATAGAGAACTGAGAACAAATTAAACATATTATTAAAGTTAAACGCGTATTTCATAAATGCTTTATATAAACTTTTGTAGGATAACAAAAAACAAATTAACGATAAATATTAAAATTAAACGTGCAATTGGTATTTGTAGCATACTGTAGATTTATTGCAGATGCCATGTCTTGAAGAACTTCAATGGTTTTTACTTGAATTTGATATGTGTTTGCTAATGTCTGGCCTCCTTCGGATACACATTCTCATTCTACCGAACGTTGTATTTGGAGTTGACTTTGAGTAGAGCAACTAGGTATTACATTTTCCATTGTACTTTGTGACAAAACTGGATCCATGGGTATTCTCGAAGACGTTTTTAAGATATTCTCGGCAATTTTGCTTTTATTGGTTAGGGAATCTTCAATATAGGATTCGGCTACACTGGTTGACTTCCATCCTCCATGCCTTTTAATATTAGTGATATTGGTTCCAGAATTTGCTAACAAGGTTGCTGAGGATCTTCGAAAACAGTGGCCCGTGTACATTTCTGGATTTTTCAAGTTCAGGTACCCAGAAATGTTAGACGATATTTTACCAAATGTATTGATACCAACGCTTTGATTAGTGCATTTTCCGTTTCTATAAAATATAAAAAAGCGTTTGTTTGTGGCGTTCACAGGTCGCGCAGCCACGTACTTTCTGTACAGTTTTATGTAGCTAAGTTTGTTCTTATCTGGGTCACAAACTACAAATTTTCTCGGTTTATTGGGTTTGGTAGATGGTATGGTGATTACCAGAATGTCTTTTTTATCTGCAATGTCTTCGGTCGTCATCTTCATCAACTCTTCACGTCGACAAGCACCTGCTATACCAAGAATTGTAGTTATTTTCATCATGAGATAGACGTTGTCTGGAGCATTAAAAATAAAATTTTCGGTCATAATTTACTTTGCGCACTTATTGGCTACCACAAAAATAAAATGACTGACATATTCTACGTTAGTTTTCTTACCATCTCCCACATATTAAATGTTGCGCAAATGTTTCTACTTATCACAAAAAATAACAAAGTTTACAAACTGCAGTTGTGTTAAACTATCCGACATGTTTCAAACTTACATTATCTCGCTCTCGCACACTCATTACATTATTTAACTTTTCTTCACGCACACAACCAACGGTCCAAACGGATCTGCAAAGTGCAAAGTGCAAGCAAAAAGCAAAGGCTTCGGGCAGGCGTAATAGCGAAACAAGAATAAGTAATAGTAGTCTTTTTACCAGCTTCTTTTCTTAAAAACCGCAAATATTTATAACTGTTTTCTTTTGCATTTTAAAATGATAACTTTTCTAGCGCAAGTGTCAACATGACACTATTTCAGCGTTCAGCATTTTGGTTTCTTAAATTATGATTATCTATCTAAGTTAGCTTAGCACGAGCACGGCTCAACCAGCTGTCATTCTACGCATAGGTGTTGCCAAGTGTAATTTCTGTTCGGTTCTACAATACGTGTTACGGTAATTTTAAGAATTCCGTAACATCAGGTTGTTCCGAGTTCGCTTGTATTTGTTTTTAGTTTGAAATAATTACTTTTCAGCTTCAACCTATTTTGAATTACTGTCTGAGCATCAGTGTGGAAAATTCCGCATTAAATAGTACGAAAATATTAATAAATACTGAATTCTTATGTTGCGCATCAAGTTCATTTAAAACAAATTTTTGTCTCTTAAATATATCAGTCGATAATAATTATCTAGTTAATATAAAATGAAAATTAATATTATGGGTTGAATCTACATAAATACAGCTGTAGTATATTATTTAAAATTGTTAAATAATTTCAAATATGCAGATCATATTTTGTGCTTAAAATCGGCCGCTTCGTACGGTGGAAAAAGGTGAAATATTTGTGACTGCGCGCGGTTTTTTTGAGATGTGAGTCTGGTGGAAGGTAGGACAGGATTTTAAAACCTATCTTGTACCGACGACCAGTGTGAGAGGTTGTGAGAAGGTAGGGCTTGACATTTTCTTTATTTTTTTTGCGTTATCTGATTTTTATTTCAAGTTTTTATATCGTAACCTCTGTGAGCAGAATAAAACTGCTAAGCTCGTGGATCTCTGATATCTGCCTACTATCGTTTCACATACCACGTTGTCTTTTGCCGTGTGTATGTTAAATAAGCTCGTGAATATCTGATATCTATCTACTATCGTTTCACACATACCACGTTGTCTTTTGCCGTGGGTATGTTTTTGTCTGTAGGGCATATGTGGGTTTTTTGGAGCTTAAGGCTCTTAGAGAAAAAAAGGACTTGATCCTACAAGAGCAGGGTTATTGAATTTCGGTTTTAGTTTAGCCTAACCCAACTAAAGAATCGATCAAAGTGGCCTGTAGGGTTCACATTATTTAGGTTCTAGTTAGGGGAAGCATTTTTAGAAATTAGTAACCAAAACTGTCTATAGTGTGGGGAACTCAGTCTAATTTTCTCTGGTGTCGTTATCGGATGTTATTAGTTATATGGGGAATCGGAGTTAAGCTTAGTTAGTTATTGTTCGGCCTATATAGAAGCATTCTATCGTCACTTTGTTATTTACAGAGCGCCTTCTCAAGCCTTTCTCGACCGTGATCGGTACAAGATCATAATTGTTTGTTTGTTTTATTTCTCTATTTCTATTTAAATTTGTTGTTACCTTTGTTTTTGAATTAAACTGATTTTTGAGTTAGAAAATAGCTTTCAGGCAATAATTGAATTGAATAATTGTCATTACCTTTATTTTGAATTGGATTGATTTTTGAGTTGAGGCAATGATTGCATTTTGATTATCTGTTTAAATTTATCGATTTCACTTTTGTTCATACCTGATTACTGTAATTGAATTTTTATTGAAATATTGTTCATCACAATCTTTCTCAGCTTAAACAGCTATTTATTTTATTTATTATTTTTAACCAGTTCATTGTTTAATTTAAAACCATAATTTTTGTCTACAGTCTAAACAATTCTGTGCAAATAATGGAGGCATATTAAATTAAATTAAATTAAATTCTTCCTTCAGCATGTTTTGGCATTTTTCAGCATTGTTAATTGAGAAGGATTATTTCTAGCTATCTCTTGCCAATCTCTATATTAAAAATCAAAGCTAAGACAAGCAACGCTCTCCGCCAAATTGAAACAGAGTTGATAACAATATTCTTGGTGAGCTCTTTAACTGCCTTGTACTGGTTTTTTTCTACTGAGTCCACACGCACTCGGCCTACTAGGACAGCTTCCAGTGACGTCACAGGACAGTTCCTAGGCACTACAGCAATTTCCAGTAACCCTCTCCAGGAAGCTCGGAGGAACCATAAGGTGATTAAAGTGCAGATATCGCCAAGATAATTCAACAGAATTAACCCTTATTTTTGTTAGAAGGAAATAGAATAAAAATTGTTTATTTGAAATTTCTAATCTTTTATTTTGCGCTTTTAACCACTGCTGCACTAGAAAAAAAAACTTTAATAAGCATGCTCCTTACCCATACACCCGGAGCTATCTTTCAGTTTATATTTTTAGTAAATTAAAGTAATAATTTAAAGAAAAGTGCATTTATAGATTATTGTAACGACTTGGCTTTTTATTTGAATTATATTAATTATAATAAGGCAATTGAAATTACATTTTCTCATAACAACAGTCCCTATCCTCCTCTATATTTTTAATGTTATCATATTATCACAAATTACCGATTTCTGTGCAATTTTTACAGTTTGAAGTTTTTTTTTTTCATTATGTTACTCTGCTGTTAACCGACAAACCTGCCCGTAACAACGAACACATGTTGCAATACAATTCTCGCAACAGCGCGAAACAAAGGTAGATTTATTAATTTAGGTTTTGGAACAATTTGAAACTGGAACAAGTATTTATTGAAACTGAAACAGGATGTACTGTTATTAAAAAAAAAACCTGTCCCAAGCATCCCAGAGCATCTAACAAAGGTAGAAGTTGTTTTCTCACTTCGCTCATCGCAATAGACGCCACGTCTCCTGCTGCCATAATATTATATCCGCCTTCACTTGACGAGCGGTTTTGCAAAATCAAGCAACGCCATTCGCCGACGTATACAATATGGCAGAGGAGGCGTGGCGTCTATTACAATAAACGGAGTGGCCCGATTCCGATCAGGCGGCCGCCAGTCCACGTGCCACGGTCTTGTGCTCGTAAGCGTGTGCGGAAATAGATGCTATTTTGAATTTCTATTTATTACTCTGTTCGCGTCTCGTATTAAAATCGGTTTACATGTCGGGTAATATTTGTGCCTTCGAGGGTTGTTCTTTCAAGAGGGGCGAAGGAATCAGTTTTTTTTCTTTTCCAAAGGAGCAGGAACGGTAAGTACTTAATACCCAACTGTTTAAAGTAGATCATAATAAAATTAACCTACTATATCTACTTATATAGTTCACCAAATTATATATTTAGTACATGTAAATAATATGTGGCAAAAGTCACGTGTATTCCTATGTTTAAATATTATTTGTAAAATAGTTTTTCCTACTACCATATGCACATGCATGTTGAAATAGTATATTAAGTATCAAGAACAGTAAGAACAGTTTACCGATCGACGACAATGTTTGGCCAATATTGGAGGAGATCGGTAAACTCCTTACTGTTCGAGATGCTTATACTATTTTTTGTACGCCCATTGTGGTGTTCATTGTTTATTGTTAATTGTTTGCTATGATTGGTAAATGTTTAAACAAACTCTGTTAAGTTATTTTCAACCAAAACATATAGATTTAACCCGAGGTTAAAAATCCCGGATAAATTTAACCCCTGGTTATTTATTTATTTTATTTATTTATTTATATTTGGGATACAAACAGGAACAAAAATCCCACAACAGTATCCACTTACAGTGTTGCTTAGAGCTAAGTTAAATAAAAAGTTAGTGTCATACAACAGCTTATGAAAAACCAATATAGGAAAGTGCAAACCGTTTTGTTCTATCTTTAGCCGTTTAGATTTTACAAGCTGTCAAACTTGGTACATGGTCGAATTTCAACTGTCAATATTTCAAAAACCGTTAGAGATAGGTATAGGGCATTATTCATGAAATATGTCTAGACTTTTTCGCATAATCCAAATATGCAATAATATACAGGGTATTCCATTTAAAAAAACAAGAATGTACGCCGTAACTCTTTTGTTTGAGGTTCAGTTGTTTTCTAAGCGACATTTTAAAATTCTACGAAAAAAGTTACATCGAACTGCTATTTTCGTTTCCTCCGAAAATACAAGGAAAGTCAAAAATAATGCCCTGTTCAGTCCTCGGTGGCGGACCCTGTACTTCTTGTTTGGTCTTCATCTTCAGGGCTTCTGGACGTCTCTTCTTGGGAGCTTCTGAAGTTCTCTTCTGAGGAGCTTCTGGAGTTCTCTTCTGATGAGCTTGATTCAAAAATTAGCTCAATGTCGTTGTTTGAGTCATTAAACAAAGATGGTTCAAAGTAGTTAGGTGAGTCGGCTTCTCTTGGGTCTTCAGAGTCGATTTCAGGGACCTCAACAGGATGATCTTCTCTCCGGCTGGTTTCACTTACTGGTGTTGGAGGGAGTGGGAAAGGATATTGTAATGGAGGGAGAGGATCATTGGCAAATTTCCAATGAACGCTGGTTTTCTGAGTTGGTACTATCTGAGTTTCATCTCTACACGAAACACTCTTTTCCTTCGAATCTTGGTTATTCGAAGGACTCAGGAATTTCTTAAAGAAAGATGAATTCCTAGTAATAACATATATTCATTTATCTTGGCTTTTATTGATGTACCCATAATTTGTACAATTGTTAAAGGTCTTGGGTCATAGGCAGGTGTCAAAATATTTCTTTTTGTCTGTTTACACAGAACTAAATCTCCTATTTGAAAGTTATGGGACTTAGTCTTCCTCTTCTTGTCTGCATGCTTCTTCTGTTTCAATTTGTTCTTGAAATCCAGTTGCTTGATGTCTTCATATTCATTTGATTTGAGGTTTTTCAATGTGGGAAGAAAATTATTCATCTTCCCACCAAACACAATTTCAAATGGTGATTTTTCGGTTGTGAAGTGTGGTGTGCTCCTATAATTTATCAAAAAGTCATGAATTTTTGAGTAAAAATTTCCATTTTCAATGTGAGAGCATAGTAATGATTTCTTCACAGTTTTCACAAACCTTTCAGCCATACCATTAGCTTCTGGCCATGCTGGTGTTATTCCTGTGTGTTTTATTCCATAGTTTTCTAGAAAACTAGCAAATTGGTGTCCATTAAATGGTGGTCCATTGTCAGACTTAATAGATTCTGGGAATCCCCAGGTAGCAAAAATTCTATCCAAAATTGGCTTCAGTGCTGTGAAGGAAGTGGAATTTACCATCTCTATCAACTGCTAAAAAGATGTATCTGTTTTGGTGAAAAGGTCCTGCAAAATCTATATCAATATGTTGAAAAGGATACTCTGGTAGTAGACTTGATTTTATTGGATCCCTATGATTCACCTTAGTAACTGCTTGGCATGGTATGCAGGATTTTATGTATTTTTCAGTTAAAATGTCTAGATTTGGAAACCATATTTCTGTTCTCAACAATTGCTTGGTTTTAGTTATGCCTAAGTGTCTTTTATGAGCAATTTCTATTGCTCTTTCTTGTAAAGACATGGGTAAAACAATTCTGTGGTCTCTCAGGATAACTTGATCACCATGAATAAATTCATCCTTAATTTTTGAATAAGGTGTTAGTTCTGGTAGCTTCCAATATCTTTGATCATTGTTCGATATAGCCTCAATCAAAGTTTGAAGTGTTTTGTCTTTTTGGGTAGCTTGTTGGACCTCGGCTAGTGTTAAGGCTTTGGGTAGAGAATTCTTGATACACAACTTGACATATTGTTCTACTTTATCTTGTTGGACATATTGTTGACATGTGGTTGGCTCTGGATGTCTTGATAAATAGTCAGATGGATTAGTGATGCCTTTTTGATGAACTACCTTGAAGTTATAAGGCTGGATTCTTAATAAAAGTCTTTCAACTCTTGCATTCGGAGCTGTTTTTGTGTTTTCTAATATCTTTACAATGGGTAAGTTGTCACAATGTAATATAAATGTGGAACCAAAAAGATAATTGTGAAAATGTTGTATAGACCAAGTACAAGCAAGTGCTTCCTCTTCAAATTGACTGTATCTTTTTTGTACATCAGAAAGTGTGGTGCTAGCATAAGCAACAATGTGTATATTGCCTTTGACATCTTCTTGGGCTAGTATTGATCCAATTTCAGTAGGGCTTCCATTAACATCTTTATGTGTTGTTTTCTTTATGTCAAATAAAGCAAGATTTTTAGTATTGCTTAATTCTTGCTTCAGCATATTAAAAAGTTGCTCATGGTGTTCTGTCCAATGAAAAACTGCATCTTTGAGAGTGAATTGTCGCAATGGTTCTGCTTTTTCTGACAGTTTAGGTATAAACTTGCCCACATATCCGATCATTCCAAGGATCTGACTTCACCTGAGCTCTCAGGACTTTTGAGGTTTAAAATGCTGCTCACCTTGTTCGGATCTGGATGGATTCCTTCGGAAGAAAAGACAAAGCCATAAAATTTTATTTTATTGGTACTATAGATACATTTATGCTTGTTGAGTTATCTTTTAGGGTTTGAAGAACTGTTCTCAAAGTGGTATCATGCTCGCGTTTGGTCTTGCCAAAAATCAAAATGTCATCACTGATGTTGATAACTCCCTGGATGTTCTGTAGCACTTTACTAATGGTGTTTTGGAAAATTTCTGCTGCCAAATTGATTCCAAAACTTAGCCTTTTATACCGGAACAATCCAATGTGTGTTGAGAATGTCGTTATGAATCTTGACTCTTCAGATAATGTTAATTGATGATATCCTTCTTTTAGGTCGATTGTGCTAAACATTGTTGATCCATTTAGTTGTGTTATGACCTCATCAATTGTTGATGTAACATGTCGTTCCCTGATTATAGCTTTGTTGGCGTTCCTCATGTCCACACATATCCTGATTCCATCTGGATTACTTTGTTTAGGTACAATTACAATTGGTGAAACCCACGGTGTTGGTCCTGTTGTCCTTTCTATTATGTCTTGCTTTTCCAGTCTTGACAGTTCTGATTCAACTTTTTCTCTAATATGGAATGGTATTCTCCTATGTTTGTTCGCAATGGGTGGTATGTTTGGGTTAATATGTAGTTTTATGGTGGTGTCAGCCAGTTTTCCTATGCCTCCAACTAGTTCAGGATAACATTTTTCTACCAAATCCTTGTCAATCATGTTGTTAACAAAATTGGCAAATGACACAATGTTCAAGTCGAGGTTCAAGTCTTTTGATGCCTGATAAGATAACAAAGATTCAGTGTTCCCTTTTACCACAATTAAATCTGATTGAATGCTTTTATTTTTATGTTTTATGATTACTGGTAATCTTCCAATTATTTCAAGATTTGTTGAGTGACCATAAGGATAAATCTTGCTATCGTCAGCAATGAGTGGATCTTTAAAATTTGTGTAGTATGTTTGCTCAGAAATCAGATTAACAGATGTGCCTGTATCTATAATAAATACTAATTGTTGCCCATTAACATTTAAGGTGATTTGTGGTAGAGTACTGCCTTTTGTGCCAATATTGAAGGAATAGTCAGAGTCACTATTTTCTTCATGCCTCTTGCAATTAACCTTGGCATTGTTACTGAGTTGTTCTCCATACTGCTGCTAATGCTGCGACTTGTACCTCTGCTTACTTGATCCTTGTGCTTGTTCAGATTGATTTCTATGCCTGCTGTCTCGTTTAGCCATACACACCTTAGAGAAATGTCCTTTTTTGTTGCAAAAATGACAGGTTTCATTAAAAGCGGGACAGGTTTGCCTACCATTGACATGCCAGTCATTACCACAGTTTCGACAGGTTTTTTGCTCCTGCTGTTTGTATTTTTGTGTGTTTGGTTCAGAGCTGCTGCTCTATGGCCTGTTCCTGTTTGGATTGTTACTCCTGTTCGTGCCTAACCTTAACCTATTCACATTCATTTCATTGCTTTCCATTTCGTGCACATGTTTTTCAGTCATTTCGTAAACCTTGGACTGTGTTAAAATTTGTTTGAGAGTGGGGTTATCTGTAAGTGCGTACCTTCTTAATTTTGACAAAATAGTCCCCTGTATGATTTGAGATTTTATTTCCCTATCTTTGTCAATAAATCTACAATTTAAACTAAATTTTAAAAGCCTGACATAATATTCATCAATTGTTTCGTCACAGTTTTGCTTTGACTGACGAAAATTATAAATTTCAAATTCGGCATTAATTTGAGGTGAGAAATGAGCGTTTAATTTAAGTATTGCCAATTCATATTTGGGAATTACAATTGGGGTGTTGGTGGTAGGGTCAATTTGGGGTGGAGGATCGGGTAAGGAGTTAAAAATATCAAATACCTCTTCTCCAATACAGTGGAGTAGCATCGCCTCTTTCCGGTCATCACTGGTGATGCCTGATGCAACCAGAAAGTTGTCAAATCTCTTTATCCACTTTTGCCATCGTACTCCAACATTTGCTTCATGGACGTTGAAACATTCCATGGCACCCAGCGTGTTTTCCATGTTTGCGGGTTCAAAATCACTTACTCGTCGCCAAAATTTGGTGTTTATTGTTAATTGTTTGCTATGATTGGTAAATGTTTAAACAAACTCTGTTAAGTTATTTTCAACCAAAACATATATATTCCAAAACGAGGTACACAAATCTGTTCAGAAAAGATATAGGTTAGTATCTTCTGTGTCTGTCATTTGTCATTACAGTTACCATAGACTAGAAAATATAGTAGATCAGCTAAACACTACACCCATTATGAACACAAAGACATTGACTAAGCAAATATCTTGAAAATGGTAAAAATTGTGTTTTGGATAATTATTTTTGCCCTGTAGATCCACTAGACCTTAAGTGGGTTCTGTTGTTACTATGGATATAATTATATATATTTTACTTACCGTTCAGCTGAACGGTAAGTAAATTACTTACCGTCGCGTTTTTGCTTAGTAACCAGTAAACTTAACCTACCGTTCTAAAACCAAGCACGGTAAACAATCCGAAATAGCATGGGTGTACAAAACGTAATTTTAACACGACTATATTTGAATAGATGGCGCTGTCAATTTGAGAACGTATTTGATTTGACATTTTGTCTTGACAGATGAGTATGAAGTCACAATTACTTTTCAACGCACGCATTGAAACGCGTGTTGTATGACATTAATAATCGTTTTCTTACGAATCCTAAGAGTCCTTTTTGTACCGGTTTCATAGTTGGTCGTTGGAAAAATAGTATGCATTGTGAAAGTACGTTTTTAATCTTGGACACAATCTTGTGGTTTGAAAAGTAGTACTTTTAACACTTCTTGTTATGTAATATATTATTTTTTGGTGACACATCATACTAGGTACATAAGTATGTATATAAATGTTAAATTAAGACTTTTGAATTGAAAAATATGGTTAAGTACCTACATAGGAATGCATACATTTAAAATGGTAGTAATGCATTTTCAAAAAATAATTCATATTATATTAATTACATACATATTTTTATTATTTAATTTCGTTTTCAGTGCTCAACTATGGATGAAGGCATGCAACAGACTAGATTTAATGCCTAAAATTATGACTTTATATAGAGACTATAGGCTTTGTGAGCGACATTTTGAGCAGAAGTATATTTCAAAAACGGCCACATCAAGGAAGCGTTTACGACCCAACGCAGTGCCTACGTTATTTTCTCCCATTCTGGTATTCTTCCCACCTAGTGCAACTGAAGTGGTACAACTCAGACCGGAACCACCCAAGTTGGTCGTTATCTTGTCAGGTTTGTATAATCCGAAGTAAATATTCATATAATTTAATTAGAATATTTTTATGCATATTATTATTTTACAAAGTATCATGATTTATCAGTGTATATATATGTCATTTCGGTTCAAGCCAAAGACCGAAACTATACTTTTCTATGCCGCAAATCTCAAGTGATATTTTGGTTCGTAATAATTTTTGCAATTTGGTTAATAATTATTGTCGATCTACTATACAAATAGAATAAAGCTAGATTTTTGCCCCCCGATTCCCGATTGTTTCAAATAAGAAGTTCATTGTGTCAGATCTAGCATAAAATAAGCTGAGCTGGCAACATTGAACGGCAGCTTTAACAAGAGCAACCCCTAGAGACGGTATCGTCCGACCACGGACGATCGATGCCGAACGTCTGTGGTCTACAGACATGCAGGCAATTATCGAGCGTTACGATAATTCCGATCGCGTGAGGGGAGTGCAAAAAGTGCGTCAGCGGCGGCAGAAGGGGGAATGCGCACACGCTTGCTAGGGTGACCGCAGTAGGGGACATGGATGCGTAGCATCTACGTATGTGTTAGTGGGAACAACCGGAAGGAGAGAGGTAGAAATGTCGCCGCCGCTTGTGTTTGCCTACTCCCCAATTTTCGTAACAGCTGTCGATCGGCGCTAACATATTTCTTTTACTTCATTTAAACTGTCTACAATTTATTTATTCGTGTGATTGAAATTGTGAAAAATCATATAGATCCTAGGTTTATCAGTGTAATATATTTTTGGTAAGTGAACACTGTGATTTTGACTTTATAAGCATAATTAATTTTTTTTTGTTCTTTCACCTTGTTCAGTGGGAGGTTGTGAATTAACATTATGCCAAAAAATACTAAACAGGCAGAAGCAAATAGGAGGTATTATCAAAGGCAACGTGGGAATAAACCGCCAAAAGGGCCACCAAAAAGTGCTAGTGAACGGATGCGACAGTATAGGGCGCGCAAAAAGGCATTATTATTGAATGCAGCTAAGGCGAGAGCCTCAACGAACGATTTTGGTAAGCGAACATTATGATTTTTAGGTACTTTATAAGTATATGTACACTCTAGAAAAGAAAATATTTATGTAAAGTCACCTTAACCTTCAATAGTAATATATTGCCTTGGTTATCCAAGTAAAAATTACCGGAAGTATAAGTAAACATGTAATTATAATAGCTCAGTAATATAAATATTTACATAAAATTCCAGTGACTAAGTTACACTTAGCCCAATATGAAAATGTTAAAAATATACATGTATGGTAGATAGCGTAATTTCGCTTATTATTTTTACGTTTAGTAATTGATTTGCATTGAAAAAAGTACATTTTCAGCATTGTATTGTACTCCACGCAAAATGTAATTATCCATAACCATATGTAATAATGTCAACTAAACTCAATTACATGAGCGTTTACGCAGTTTTATTGAATAATACATAACTCACCAGACTAAAAAATGTCTTTTTTTATGTAAGCTACACAATATTAGATACATTTAAAATTATAAATGTACTTTGCTGGCCCTGTAAAATACACATGTACTAATTGATTGGTCATAGAAAAGTACATATTCTGCATTGAAAAACTTAATTATCCATATATAATAATGTTAATTAAATTAAATTGCATGGACGTTTACTTAGTTTTATTTAAAAATATATGAGGCACCAGGTTAAAAAAGCTACACGATATTATATGCAAAATTATAAATTGTACTTGTCTAACTATGTAAAAACGTACTCCAAGTACAACTTTCTAAATCGATGTTCGTTTAATTTTTACATTTTTTTTTCGGACACTGTGTTCAAAAGTAAAGTAAGACTCAACTAAGAAAAAGCCACGAGCGTCATGTCTGACAAAGACCGCTAGCTTTGAACAGAAATAATCTAAAGTGAGACAAAACGCGTTTTAAGGATGGCATTTTCTTAGTTGATTCTTACTTTACTTAGTAGTGCTTTAGATTGGCACAATCAGAATGATTCAACTCATACAGAATATTCAAAAAAATTTAGTTTAATAAATATATTGAATAAATTTAGATTAAAATTTATTTCCCAAGTACAGTGTGGCCCGTTTATTATGGGATGACACCTTATCTCAGAATCTACGGGGGGTACAAAAAAAAATTTAATACAAAAGTTATTTGGATTTACTTAAATTTTTAAAATGTTATATCTTTATATATGCAGGGAGTTCTTATTTTCGTAGACGCATCAACTTCCTAATTTTAAAGAGAATACCCTGTATATTAAGGCATCTTCAGTAGTCTGTGTTGTCATTTTTGTGATAAATAAATAGGGTGATTAAAAACTAACATTAAAATGTAAATGAAAAAAGTCACTTTTTTCAAATGGAAACCCCTATTTTTATAATTTTATCTTATTTGGCATTAGAAATAAGGACGACTTTGTATGAGGTTGGAGAGGTTGTCTATTCGAAAAACTTGTAGTTTTTTAAATATTGGCAATAAAACATTTTTCTATTGTAAAAATGCTATACGGCTTTTAAGTTTTATTATTAGTTGGCCATGATGACGAGGCGTGGCGAAAAAAAAACAATCGAGCACTACAGAAATGACACTTTCTTCAGCTGTTCTAACAGATACAACAGTGTCTCTTTTGCATCGTATATGGTAACCTATAGTGTTAAAATCCCCACCGCATTGGTAGCCTCCTATAATGTCTCTAGAAATGTAACACGCTGGCCAATGGTAGTGTTCTTCTCTATGCTAAATTGCTATAGGTATTTATAATTTGTAAATTATAACGTAATCAAGTGAAGTGTGCTAAATAAGATAAAATTATAAAAATAGGAGTTTCCATTTGAAAAAATGGCAACGATTTTTTCGTTTAAATTTTTAATGTTAGTTTTTGATCACCCTGTATTTATTTATTATAAAAATGCCAACACAAACTACTAAAGTAAATTCGTTTCTATAAGGAAACCAACTCCAATTAAATAATAAAAGATTTCAATAGGAGAAATTCATAGTTATATTTAGATCTGCAAACGTCATTTTTGACATAAAATTCAAAATATGTCAAAAATGGTTAGACTGTTACAAGAAAAAGGCAATTTGTTACGATAAAATGCAATTACTAATTTGCTTAATTTTGTTAAAATGTAATTTCAATTGCCTTATTATAATCACTAGAATTCAAATAAAAAGCCAATTTGTTACAATAAACTATAAAAGCACTTTTCTTTAAATTATTACTTTAATTTACTAAAAATTTAAACTGAAAGATATCTCAGGGTGTATGGGTAAGGAGCATGCTTATTGAAGTTTTTTTTTTCGAGTGCAGTAGTGATTATAAAGCGCAAAATAAAAGATTAGAAATTTCAAATAAACAATTTTTATTCTACCCTAAAGCTGCTGGATTCCATTCAGAAGAGGGCTGTGCGTCTCGTCGGCGATCCGGAGTTGACCCGGAATCTGGATAGTCTGGAACATCGCAGACATGTGGCCGAGATGTCTCTGTTTTACAGATACTTTCACGGCAGATGTTCCCAGGATTTGGCCCACATAATACCGCCCCTGGCAACTTCTGTCAGGCAGTCCCGACAGACGGCAGGAGCGCACCAGTTCGTCGTACAACTAGAAACACCTAGAACATCGCTTTACTAGAACTCCTTTGTCTGGCGCACTCCATCACTGTGGAACTCACTTCCAGGACATCTGTTTCCCACTAATTACAACCTACAAATATTCAAGAACCGTGTGAATCAACATCTTCGCACACACACCGCTCGTCGAGCGCCATAGGATCTACCATTAGTGTGTGTGCCACTGCCATAAAAAAAAAAAAAAATTCCCTCCAACAAAAATAAGGTTGAACATTTCATTGAATTATCTTGGTGATATCTGCACTTTAATCACCTTGTGGTTCCTCCGAGCTTCCTGGAGAGTGTTACTCGAAATTGCTGTAGTGTCTAGGATCTGTCCTGTGACGTCACTGGAAGCTGTCCTGGTAAGGCCGAGTGCGTGTGGACTCAGTAGCATGAAAAAAAAAACCAGTACAAGGCAGTTAAAGAGTTCACCAAGAATATTGTTATCAACTCTGTTTCAATTTGGCGGAGAGCGTTGCCTGTCTAAGCTTAGGCTTTTAATATAGAGCTTGGAAAGAGATAATTACAAATAATTCTTCAAAATTAACAATGATGAAAGATGCCAAAACATGCTGGAGAAAAATTGAATTTAATTTAATTAAATATGCCTCCACCAATTTGCACAGAATTGTTTAGACCATAGACAATAACTACGGTTTTAAATTAAACAGTGACCTGATTAAAAATAATAAATAAAATAAATAGCTGTGTTTAAGCTGATAAAGATTGTGATGAACAATATTTCAATAAAAAAACAATTAGAGTAATCAGGTAAGAACAAAAGTGAAGTCGATAAATTTAAACAGATAATCAGAATGCAATTATTTTCCGAAAGCTACTTTTCAACTCAAAAATCAATTCAATTCTAAAACAAAGGTAATGACAATCATTCAATTCAATTATTGCCTGAAAGCTATTTTCTAACTCAAAAATCAGTTTAACTCAAAAACAAAGGTAACAATAAATTTAAACAGAAATAGAGAAATAATACAAACAAACAATTATTATAATCTTGTACCGACCACGGCCGAGAAGAGCTTGAGAAGGCGCTCTTTAAATAACAAGGTGACGATAAAATGATTCTATATGCCGAACAACAACTAACTAAGCTTAACTCTGATTCCCTATATAACTCCTAACATCCGATAACGATACCAGAGAAAATTAGACTAAGTTTCCCCCCACACTACAGACAGTTCTGGTTATTAATTTGTAAAAATGCTACCTCTAACTAGAACCTAATGTGCCGTATAGGCCAATTTGATCGATTTTTTAGTTGAGTTGCTGAACTAAATCCGAAATTTAATAACCCCTGCTTTTGTAGGATCTAGTCCCTTTTTTTTAACCAAGAGCCTTAAGCTCCAAAAAACCCACTATCACACATATGCCCTACAGACAAAGACATACACACGGCAAAAGACAACGTGGTATGTGTGAAACGATAGTAGACAAATATCAGACATTCACGAGCTTATTCATCATATAGATATCAGAGATTCGCACGCTTAGCAGCTTTATTCTGCCTACAGACTTTACGATATAGGAAACTAGAAAGAAGATCAAATAACGCAAAAAAATAAAGACAAAGTGAAGCCTACCTTCCCTCAAACCTCTCACGCTGACCGTCGGTACAAGACAGATTTTAAAATCGAGTACTATTTAATGCGGAATTTTCCGCACTGTTGCTACCAGGTCGGTTCAGACAGTAATTCAAAATATGTTGAAGATGACAAGTTATTATTTCAAAGCAAAAATAAATACAAGCAAACTCGGAACAACCTGATGTTACGGTATTGTTAAAATTACCGTAACAAGACTTAGGTATAGGATATTATATATAAAATATATCTAAAATTTTCTGAGGAATTAAAAAATACCTTAATATACAGGGTATTTTATTTAAAATAAGGAAG
>MU182099.1:62262-105564 GCA_016904865.1 Pissodes strobi
GGCGGTAACTCGAGACTGCGTCCGGGTGCATACTGCTTCAAAGATTGTGAGTAATGTGACGATTGTGTTGTGTATTTCTCGTTCCACTGAACAATGTTGCCAGACCTTCTTTTGAAGAATCCGCCACAAAGGCTTAAAAATTCCGCTACATGCTGCTACGATGGTTAGAATAGTGTTGATCTTCGGTAGAGGTGGGGTATATGCTACTATTTTTTCTAAAAAATGAGTTCATTCATTTCATTTCATTTATTATTAAACCTAAAATAACAACATTCTCATAAACAAAAACATAAATTTTGGTAATATCTAACTTAATTCTTTTTTTAGCAAGCTGGAACTAATAAAAACTATACAAAAATAATAAGAAAAATTCTTTATCAAATTCTTAACTAAGGTTTATTACGGTAAAATAAGGATCATATAATAGTATAAGGTAATGTATACCTCTTCTATTGTCTTGTTATATAAATTATTTTAATTTTTTTTTGTACGTGTTTCTCTGTGAATAGAAATATTCCGCTACAAACTAAGGAATATCGGCATTCCGCCGTCACAATTCCGCCACGAATAGCGGAATTCCGCTACTTCTGGCAACACTGCCACTGAAGCGTTTCAGCCGCGGAAGCCATTGTTGTATTTAAATTTAAACTTTTTAAAACGAAAGTACGATTTTTCGGAAATTCGTCTCAATTTAGGTCTTGTGAAATATAAGGTATCTCCGATTTCACTTTTTTTTCTTTCGCTAGAATGGGGGTAACCTTTTTTCGGGCCAAATGTGGGGGATCCTTGGCTTAAACGACTCTATCGTTTAAGCCAAGGATACCCCACATTTGGCCCGAAAAAAAGCCTCCAAAGTTCGAGTTTTGAGGTTAAATGGGTCTAGAACCGCAAATTTAGCTACTTTCCCGAGTGGACGTAACGTGAAAATAAGAAAATTTTAATTTTAACAACCGAAGCCGAGTGCCAAAAGTCGTGCACATTTTCATGGCAATGCCTATACAGGGTGCTAGAAATTCGAAACTCACCATTGGGATCTGGAGATAGGGTCAAGGAGGGTAAATTTGAGACACCCAGGTATTTGTGGTAAAACAGGGACACCTGCTGCTGACATCTTTGATTGAGTATCTTGAACTGCGTATGTTTTATAGAATAGAAACACATCTCATTTATCGCATAAATTGAAGACTTTGATAATAGGCGGCATTGCTAACTTTGTAAAATTTGCTATTAAATTTCATTTCATTATAACCTCCAAAAATTCTTCCAGGTGGCGAGGCGGCTTAAAATATTATACGCTGGCAGGAACGTCAAACTGGTGAGAGGAGTTTGATTACGGGGAGTGACGCCCCCGCCATTCCGAGTTGCCATGGGATATGGCCCATCAAATCCCATCGTCCTCCCCCAGGCTGGAGAACACCAAAGTACAAAGTCTGGAGCCGATCAATGACAGTTTGTGACAAGAGGGGCTGCATTGTATTGGCTGACAGGAACGTCAATCTGGTGAGAGCAGTTTGATTACGGGGAGTGACGCCCCCACCATTACGAGCTGCCACGGGATGTGGCCCATCAAATCCCATCGTCCTCCTCCAGGCTGGAGAACACCAAAGTACAAAGTCTGGAGCTGATCACTGGGGAGTGATCCAACAAACCCCATTTTTACCCCTGTCAGACTAGGGACCGCCAAAGGAATGAGTCTGAGGCCGATGCTTCGAGTGGAAGCGGCCCTAGGTGGTAGATGCATAAGCCTACTCGCATCGTCCGGTGAAAGACCACCCCACCAGAATTGGGGAGCGCTAAGTGGTTTTCACAAATCACGTTCCGCTTCCGCGCTGGTGATCCCGGGTTTCACAGTAGGAATATATGGACATGATGGTGCTTCCAGGATCAAAATATTCCGGAGGTAAACTCCCCGGCCATTCGGATCTCCGGGCGCTGGGTGGCCCTGGGAGCCCTTCATTCCGCATTTCACAGACAGCAAAGATACCGAACTAATTTAGAATAGATTTCTGCAACATAAGAGGCCTAAATACAAACATAAATTCGGTACACCAACATCTACAAGCAAATAGACCACACATATTAGCCCTTACAGAAACACAAGTATGTTCTACAACAACAACAGTGAACTACCTCTATCCTGGTTACGACTTACATACCCGATTTAGATATAAGTTCGGAATATGCCTTTTTGTCCGAAGCGACCTTTCATGTCACCGCGAGGAAACACTCGAACCGAACAACCTTGACGTCATGTGGCTCAAGTTCACCGCGAAGGGATTAACCAAGTTTATATGTTGTCTCTATCGCCCTCCGAGCGATAGAGCCTACCAAAGCTTTTTCTCAACACTAGCTACCACCTTTGACTCAATACAGGTCGATCACCCCAGTTCAGAAATAATCGTTCTGGGAGACTTCAATGCCCACAACACCAACTGGCTCAAACATCACAACAAGACCGACAACGAAGGTAGAGAAGCTGAAGCATTTGCCATCAGCTGCGGGCTTACTCAACTTGTAGACGAACCAACTCGAATCTCAGAGAGGGGCGAATTCGCCGCCCTCCTGGATCTTTTTCTGACCACAAATCCTGACCAGTACAAGGTTACAGTTGGTCCGCCATTAGGTACCTCCGACCACAAACTTATTACAACGGTTTGTGAATTGCCACTCATACAGAAGGATCCACCATTGCCTCGCAAAATCTGGCATTACAATTCTGCAAACTGGGACGATCTAAGGCAGTTTTACCTAGATTTTCCTTGGCTCGACGTCTGTTTTGCCACTGACGACCCGTCAGACTGCTGCGAAGAGATCATGCAAGTAATCTCCTCAGGAATGGAAGCATACATCCCAAATTCTATCAAGTTACCATCAAAAGGAAAGCCCTGGTTCGACAAAAGATGCGAAAGAGCTGTAGGAAGGAAACAGCAAGCCTATAAGTACTGGCAGCAAAATCAGACCGCTGAAAATCGCAATTATTTTATCGAAGCGAGAAACGAGTGCAAGCGTATGATCGACGAAACTAAGGACAAACACAATCAAAGGATCAGGAATAAACTTTTGCAATGCCCCAGTGGCTCCAGGAATTTCTGGTCGGTAGCAAAGGCAGTAAGTAACAACTTTACAAAAACGTCTCTCCCACCTTTGACGGACGAACGTGGGTGGCATCACGGCGACTACAGCCAGGGAAAAAGTAAACATGCTCGCCAAAATGTTTTCATCGCACTCTACCTTAGACTCTCCCCACTATACCGAACATCAACACCACCATGGCAGAAGTCAAGTTTTCTCATCGTGATATTCGCAAAATCCTTAAAGAACTAGATACGCAAAAGGCATCAGGACCGGACGGAATACCTGCCATCGTGCTAAAGAACTGCGCCAACGAACTAACACCTGTTTTTTCCAGGCTTTTTTCTCTTTCTTACAGAAAAGGGATTTACCCATCCTCTTGGAAAATCGCTCGAGTGCAACCTGTTCCAAAAAAAGGCAAAAAAACCACGCCCTCAAACTATTGCCCGATTGCCTTGCTTCCAATAATCTCCAAAGTCATGGAACGTGTAGTCAACCAGCAACTACTCAAGTATCTCGAGAGCAACAGAATAATGAGCGATAATCAATACGGCTTTCGCAAAGAGAGATCGACAGGAGATATATTGGCCTATGTCACTCATATATGGAGTAGGGCAATTGAAAACTACGGAGAGTCTCGAGCGATCGCGTTGGATATTTCAAAGGCATTCGACAGAGTTTGCCACGGCGGACTGCTCAACAAACTGCCGTCCTTGGGACTGCCCGCCTCTCTCTGCAGCTGGCTGGCCAGTTTTCTTAAGACCCGATCCCTACACGTTGCAGTCGATGGACACATCTCGGACACTTTCACCATCAACGCGGGCGTGCCTCAGGGCGCAATACTTTCACCAACTCTGTTCCTCATCTATATTAATGACCTGCTGATCGAAACGAATAATCCTGTTTACAGTTTGCAGATGACAGTACCCTTGTCTCCCACTTTAGATCAGAAAAACCCTTACCAGCGACTGAGACTCATCACCGCAGACAGGAGCAGATTACAGCAATTAATCAAGACCTGGAGAAAGTTCAAACTTGGGGCGACCGAAATTTGGTCCAGTTCAATGCAGCAAAGACCCAAGCAGCAACGTTTACTAAGAGGGCCAATACAGCGGGCCCTGACATCATTATGGCAGGATCGACCATTCATTCATCCTCGTCAATCGGGCTGCTGGGTGTCTCGGTCAACAGCAATTTGTCATGGCATGACCATGTTGCTAACATCGCAAAATCAGCCTCCCAGAAGCTTGGTGCGCTGTTTCGCAACAAAAAGCTCTATACACCGCAGCAGTTGCTCTTGCTGTACAAAGCGCAAATAAGATCGTGCTTAGAATATTGCTCACATATCTGGGGTGCCGCACCAAAGCATACCCTAAAGCTGCTGGATTCCATTCAGAAGAGGGCTGTGCGTCTCGTCGGCGATCCGGAGTTGACCCGGAATCTGGATAGTCTGGAACATCGCAGACATGTGGCCGAGATGTCTCTGTTTTACAGATACTTTCACGGCAGATGTTCCCAGGATTTGGCCCGCATAATCCCGCCCCTGGCAACTCCTGTCAGGCAGTCCCGACAGACGGCAGGAGCGCACCAGTTCGTCGTACAACTAGAAACACCTAGAACATCGCTTTACCAGAACTCCTTTGTCTGGCGCACTGCATCACTGTAGAACTCACTTCCAGGACATCTGTTTCCCACTAGTTACAACCTACAAATATTCAAGAACCGTGTCAATCAACATCTTCGCACACACACCGCTCGTCGAGCGCCATAGGATCTACCTTTAGTGTGTGTGCCACTGCCATAAAAAAAAAAAAACTTATTGTTTTTTTGGAAATAAAAGTGATGTGTCGAGTTTAATGTGTTTATAGACTAATGTTTATTGATATTGTGTGCAGGCAAACGTTAGCAAAGCAGATTAATGTAGTGCTGGGATAAAAACCGGTAAGTTCAAAAATGAGGCACTTTTTGGGGTAAATATGAGACAGTGTTAAGTAACAGGGGTAAAAATGAGACAATGTCTGTAGGGTAACAAAGTATTTTAATTTTACAGAAAATGGGAAAAATATATATACCAAAGGAAAAACGGTACACAAAAGAAGACTTGGAGGCTGCACTACGGGAAATCAGAGAAAAAAATCTCTATACGCGAAACTCAAAAAAAAAATAATATTGACAAAAGTCTTTTAAGTCAAAGATCAAGAGGTATTGAAAAAAAAGTGTCAGCTCGAAAGACTGCATTATCCAAAGAAATTGAAGAGGATCTTGCCGATAAACTAAAAGTTTTAGCTAAGTGGAGTTTTGCCCTTTCTCGTAAGGAAATTTTAAGCACTGTGCAAGATTTTGTGCAAGAAAATGATAAAAATCGCAGTTTTTCGAGATGGTAAACCTGGAAAGGATTTGTTGGCAGGATTTGCAAAAGAAATAAATTAAGTTTAAAAAAAATAGAGCAATTGGAGGTATGTCGCTACAAAGCAACAAGTGATCCCTTTCTTATTTATAACTTCTATGACATTCTTGAAGCAACTTTAAAAACATTGAATCTTGAAGCTAGTCCCGATTCAGTATGGAACCTGGATGAAACTTATTTCTCGAATGATCCTACAAGAGTTAGATGTGTTGCTGGACGGGGTAAAAAAGTTCATCCGAGAATTGCGGACTCTGGAAAGGAGAACACAACAGTCATGGCTTGCATTTCAGCAGCGGGGACAGTTCTGCCATCATTAGTTATTTTCCAAGGTTCTCATTTATGGTCGTCATGGAAAGGTGATAAAGATTTAAAAGGTAATAACTATTATTTAAAACATACCGAACTGAATTTTACTCAAACAATTCTAGGATCTGTCTAGTCACAGCTCTCCTAGTTTTCGCGCCAAAAACATCTAGCCCTGTCCTAGCTCTGTTTGAGGCAAATAATTAGTTTGAAAGTAAAATGTACTAGATCAGTCCAGTCTGCTCTCTAGCCTCTCAAAGTTCAGTTAAAACGTTCGCTCGAATAGCAGTAAAACGTGCTGTTCTCTGGCCAAAGGTCAAATTCCTTTTTGGGCCAATTTCTCTTGAATGCACAAATATTAGAGAATATTTAGTGCACCTCAGTTATCTTTGTCCCAGGTTGGACAAAGATCTCCTTTTGGGCTTTTTTAAGCAATTCTTCGAAGTCAGAACGACAGCGTCCCCTTTGGAAAATTGAACATAAGATGGCGGATTGACATTTCTGGTCGAATTTCTGTAAGCAAGGTGAAAGCTGGATTTTTGGTTTCCGTAAACACAAAAATTAAGTTTGTAAGATAACTAAGTAAAATCTCTCCCCGTTGAAGACAGATAAAGCAGAGTCAAGCTGAAAAGATACGCTGTGTGAAAGTTGCTAAGTTGGAGAACGAAAAGTATTAAAATAAGAAAGATAGAAAAGTCATTTTTAAATCAAACAATCAAGACTTTAGTAGATATTTCTAATTTTAAGAAACCTTTTGTAATATTAGTTTTATGCTTGAATGGACGAATGCCTGCAATTATTCTAAGAATTGTACATATATAATTTCTATTTAACATAGAAAACGCTGTTTATTTATATCTATAATATTCAAATGCAATTTACACCTGCACTATTAAAGTAAATTAAACCGAATACATGTTTCAATTCCTCTCACTACCTTATAGTAATACAGTTCCTTAAAAGTGGTAAATTAAGATATCACACCCTTCTTTATGGTATTAAACAATAATAAAATCACTTGTTTATCCCGATCATTATGTTCCATTTGGGAAAAAGGCTTAACAAAATAGTGTTGTATCTGGTTTTATCTCAACAGGAATTTTTCCCTGCAATCAAGAAAAATATCCCAAAGCTCGATCGATACAGAAAAATTAAAGCGTTACTAACTTAGCTGATAACCCTCTAGAACACCCATATAACATTGATGATAACTCAGCAGATCAAGAAAATGTACAAGAAATTGAACACATTAATGAATTTAATGTTAATGATAACTCAGCCAATATACCAGAAAATAATGAAGCTTTTCCTTCAAACACTGATGAGCAGACAAAACTGACTAAAGAAAATGTTTTGGACTTGGATAGTATTGAAGTGGACGCAACATCACATAAACAACCCGATGCTGGCTGTAGCGGAATAAATATAAAAATCATTTAATCATCTTTTTATCATTTTAGTAATATTTCACTTAATGTTGCAGGTCGCAAGAAATCTTGCCCTGCTCGGCTATTTCTTGTCTTGTCTTGCACATTTCTTGCAAGCCTTGTTCTTGCTTTATAAAAATAGTTTTTTTCCGCTGCCGCTATACGAACAAGAGGTTCGTAAATTTCCCACAAATTGGCAAACCTGGTTGAAGCACCCAGGCACACGAAAAGCCGATGCAGATGGCGGGTGGCCACAAAATATACAATCATCAGCAACCAGCCCTAAGAACGTCCACTGGTGGACATAAGCCTCCCTCATGGCTTGCCATCCAATTCTATCGGGATCCAGTTGTTTGCGATCCTTTTCAGGTCATCGGTCCAACGTATTGGTGGTCTTCCTCTGTTTCGTTTATCGGTGCGAGGCTTCCATTCTAACAACCTCTTTGTCCACCTGTCGTCTCTCATTCTGGCCACGTGTCCTGCCCAATTCCACTTTAATGTGGTTATTCACTCGACGATGTATTTCACGCCGGTTATTCACCGCAGGTCCTGGTTTGTGACGTCGTCTCTTAAACTCAATCCAATCATTGACCTTTCCATTTTGCGTGGTGCTACTTTGAGTTTTTTCGCTGATGTCATGGTTAAGGTGAGTGTTTCTGCGCCATATGTGAGCACATGTTTTAACTTTCCATAAACCGCCCATCCTAGGCTGATCCTTCTGTGCAGCTCACATGTATGATTGTCTCTAGATATTCTTAGCTCGTGGCCCAGTACGTATATTTTTCGACCCATTCAATTTCGGTGTTATCGATGTTTACACCTTCGCTCATGATGAGATTTGTCATGATCCTCGTTTAGGAAAAGTTAATTTTCAGACCAACCCCGGAGCATGCCTCCTCCAATTCGTAGAGCATTTGTCTCGCCTCTCCCAAGTCGTCAGTTGTTAGGACTATGTCATTCGGGAAGCGGAGGTGACTAAGTTTCCGACCATCTATACTATCTTGTATCTCAGTCAAGTTTTTTGAAAGCATGTTCTAAAACGATGATAAATAATTTAAGAGATATGGTGTCTCCTTGCCTCACACCTCTTCCAATTTCAATGGGGTTGCTGGCTTCACGTAGATGTAGTGTAACTGGCATAGTAGCGTTTCTGTATATATTGTCACGAGTAATTTAGAGGGTAGCTCGTTTATTTAAAGAATAACTTCTCAGAGAAGAGCCTCGTCGCGATTAGTACAATGACGGGGTCTCAATGCTTCCTTTAATCTACCACTGTATGTTCTACTCGTGAGGACACGCCTTGTTTAGCGTGCCGGGGGGTAACTGAGGTAGACCGGGATCGCGTCACGTGGGGTAAGAAGAGATGATAAAGTAAGCACGTTTAGTTTATAACAATAACAATGTATTAACGATAAAACTTTAACAACAATTATTGGTCAGAGAAAATGAGATTCTATTATACCCGATTACTACGGTGCGCATGTTTTCTCGATTTGAGGTACTGTTTATAGGTCTTTGTTTACTGTCTTATAATTTATAGTTTCTCTTAAGGGCTGGGTTTTATTTAAGAGCACTAAGAGCTTTCACTAAACTTTTTAACTGACTATTTAGACACTTGTCTTTCTCAACACTCTGACAAACTTTTTGTCAAGACTTTACTATGGAGGTTGTGCAACCCCTGGCCCTAGCAGTCGTCAAGTAACTAACCGGTACCAGGTTGGGTAGGAAAGGAATTGAACCTAAAGCAGTCGTATGACTAACTCTAGGAGCGGATAGAACCCAGAAGGCAGTCGTCAAGTGACTAACCTTGGGAGCTGGAGGTGAGATCAATGTCTGCCGAACTGAGGATTCGGTGGCGTATTTATATAAAACAAAGTGATGATCATTGCATGCATAAGGTTCAAAGTCGTTCCCGTTGATTGCTCGCGTTGTTTATAGTTTGCCTTTAATGTTTATATAACAATCTTCAAGTTCAAGTTCAAACTTGCGACAGGGTGATATTTGTTTAGTAGCTTATGCATTTTAGTAGATTACAATATTATAGATGAGTCTTGAATATCTATAATCTACTCGACATTCTTTCAGGGCCTTTGGTATAGCTTTCATCTCAATGGTGTCAAAAGCTTTGTCTATTGTATTCGATGGTTTTCTCAATGAGGATCTTAATACTTTGTAGGTGATTATTTGTCCCAAAGCCCGGACGGAAACCTGCTTGTTCTTGTGGCTGGTAATGCTCGAGTTTATTTTCTAGCCTTGATGTTATGACCCTGGTAAACAGTTTGTGTAGATGGTTGAGGAGAGTTATTGGACGGTAGTTTTCCAGGTTCATTTTGTCTCCCTTTTTATGGAGTAGTATGGTGGTCACTTCGTGCCACTGATCCTGGACGGTGCTTGAATGTACACATAGGTTAAACAGTGTTCGTATTTCCTCTAATAGGAGGGAGCCTCCAGCTTTTATTGCTTCTGCAACCACCTCGTCTTTTCCTGGTGCTTTATTGTTTTTCATTCTTGACAGAGCGCTCTTAATTTCTTCGGTAATGATGTCTGGCATCTCTTCTCATCCTTGGTTTACAACACCTCGTTCTTGTGTGCGTGTAGGTTTAGGGTGTTCAAAAACCATTTTTGAACACGTTTTCAAGTCTAACGATTTAATTTTCGTACAGTTTAACATTCCACGCCACTGTCCTCGCATACCAAACAATTTAAAACCTAGGCGATACTACTAGCGCCATCTGTTGTAACCACCTTTACTCATTTGGAGCCGGCCGCGCATCCTAAACTCATCTGACCAATCATAGCGTTTCCCGCTAAACCCCGGCGACCGAGGCGACCAATCACAGCGCATCCTACAGGATAGCCAGTTCACCTAAACTAAAATTCCCTAAAATTCACATCTTTAATATTCAAATTTCATGAAAACTAATCAGCAGATTTAAACCAGATTTGTATTAAAATTCATAATATTAATTTAGACAACCGGTGTTGCTAAGCTTTTACGCAATTTCTCTATATTTATGTTATTTGCCCTTTACTGACGTAATATGAAGTAGTGGGGGTAAATTAACGCGCCAAAAGTCGACAGACGAAGCTTCTCCCGTTCGAGAAATCACTTCTTAACTGGCCCTCGTTTAAGCAAGTCGCGATCCGTAAAATCGCTCCTCATGGCGCACACAGCCATGGAGGTTTCTCCAATTCTCTAACACTGTACTAATCGTACCCAAGGCAAAAGGCCAAGTAAGTAAACTCAAACGTTTACAAACCCAATCTCTCAATACTCTCTCGGCTTTATTAAAATATAAAGTCTCCCATAAGTGCTATTCCAATTCACTTAGTTTAGCATACCTACGCGAATTGCGAGGCGTGTTTTACAATAATTTCTGCGTGTAGAAAACGCATGTCACAAAGGCTTCATAATAGCCATGCCAATATGCACTAACTGCATACCAGTCAAACCACTACACTTCAGTCATTCCTATTTGCAAGAAATAGAACTACATTGTACATAGAAGCTAGATATAGGCCTAGCAAGTGTTTTGTCAAAGTGACTTCCCCCCAGTGTTAGAAGATAACCTGAACATTGAACGTTTCTCGTCAATAGTGCACATATTAACTTATAAGTGGACTCTAAGGTAATACTAATTCTGTTATTATCGCTTGTATATTGTATTTTATATCAAAGCTAAATCAGCTAACATAGTTGATAAGCAGCTGTTCCGCAGGAACTCTAACAGACATTTAACTGTATATAGTTTCAAGGTTATGTTTATAACCATACATTAGTTTAGTACTACAATTGTTTATGCATGCTTTAGGTTTTAAGAGTATTATTCATGTCACATTCTTCAAGGTCGATATTTTGCCTTGACTGATATTGTTCATATTGTAGCACTGACTACGTATACTCACTTATTGTTTATATTTTGTATATTTATGAGCTTCTAGTTATTTTTAGGTAAAATAACTTATTAAAATATTCATATAATACTAAAGCTTTTTGTTTTATTTACAAATTGACTTTAGAACTAGCCCTATGGTAAATTTTAGTGCCTAAGAGCACTTCTCTGGTTGATTCAGAAAATAAGACTGAATCATAGGGGTGGTTGGATGCGGTTCCGGTATAATTCGCAATAGAATCTTACACGATGCTCAGGATTTCGTCTCTACTTGAGGTGATGTTGCCATGTTTATCTTTTAATTTGATTATTTCAGATTTACCATCGGTCAGATTTTTGCGTAGCATTTTCATACTCCCATTCTTCTCTATTGTTTCTTGGGTTTTCCTACCGCGGTAGTTTCTGATGTCACATTGCTTTAGAGATTTCCTTATTTTTTTCTCTCATTTCTGTACTGGTGAAATTTCTGAATGCTCTCATTTGGTTTCGTTCGAGGATCAGGTTTTTCGTAATTTGGCTGATTTTCTCTTTTTTTTTTGCTTTTGGGGCGAAATATGTCTTGGCGCTGCTTTAAAGCCTCGGTCATTTCGCGATTCATGCTGTTGATGTTTGTATCATGGAGGACATTATTTTGTAGTGTATTTGTAATGTGAGTCTCAAATCCTTGAATATCTGTTGGTCCTGTCCACATCTGTTTGAATGTTTTCCTAATCAATTTGTATCGTTCTTTATCGAGCTTTATACGGATCTTGCAACGCACCATTCTGTTCAGCACTGTCACGTCTTCCACAATTTGTAACTTGTCCGTGATTACGAAATCGATCTCATTTCGGGTTTTACTATCTGGACTTTCCCATGTCCATCTTTTGTGAGGTTTCTTACTGAAGAAGCTGTTCATTTGGTATAGGTTGGGCTGTAGTAAAAAGCCCAACATAGTATCGCCCCGGGCATTTCTTCCTTCGGACCCGAAATTTCCTAGACATGTCTCTGATTTATCTGTTTTCAAACCTATTTTTGCATTGAAGTCACCGCAAATTATGGTGGACCGTGATTTTGTGTTGTTCAGGGCTAATGTTATAGAAAATGTATAATACAATCCAAAAATTAATCCGTGTATAGATCTGACAACGTAGCGCTAGTAGACACGTCTGAAACCCTACGCAAAACAAATGATCCCGAGTCGGCCCGAACGAGTTTCGTTATTTACCCTTGTCTATACGGTCTAGCGAAATGCTTCCAAGAGGCCTCGTGGTCTAGTGGTACGATCATATGGCGTCCCGCGTTCGATTCCTGTCGGCGGTAAGAGACTTTTTATTTTTTTTAAGGTTATGTTTGCATCTCTTTGTAAATTTGGGCTAGTTTTGTTTGGTTGCGCCCCGGAGCGAGCGAAGCTAGCGGAAGGCCATGCGTGAAGTTAAGATTGACTTCGAAATTCGTTCGGGCCGACTCAGGATCATTTGTTTTGCGTGGGGTTTAGCTAATAGTCGTCTGAACGGATCGTTTCTCTTCGCTTCTTGCGCCAGTATTAATGTGTTTAGGTAGCCATAACCAACTAGGGTTTTTTTTATACGATTATTTTTTTAATTTATTCTGACAAGTACCTATTTATGTTTAGGTATTTGTACTTTCTTTGTTTAGGTTCCTCCTTAGATTTTGGATTATATATCCTTTTCAAAAAGCTAGTTAAGCTTCAAAATAATGATTAAACTTTAAAAAACTGTGCCTCACCTTTATAAGCACACAACTGAAGTGAAACTTCTGAAAGAAATTATTCCTCAACTTTTGTCCCCGGTTTCGAATTTTTTTTTTGCTTTTCTTTCGCCGAAAACCGCATTTTTCATTTTTTTAATTATGTTTTTCTTATTTCATTTTATAATACTTTCATTAACTTTTCGAACAATTTTTTACGTAATTTCTATGAATATTTTTTTATTTCGTTTTATAATACTTTTATTAACTTTGCGAACAATTTCTTACTTTTTTTTTGTTATTAGTTCTATTTCTCTTATTCGGTATTTTTAATACTTTTATTAATTTTCCGAACAATCTTTACCTCTTTTTTATTATTATTTTTTTTTATTTCGTTTTATAGTACTTTTATTAACTTTACGAACAATTTTATACTTTTTTCTTTGTTATTAATTCTTTTCCCTTATTTGGTTTTTTAATACTTTTATTAATTTTCCGAACAATCTCTACTTCTTTTTTATTATTTTTTTCCTATTTCGTTTTATAATACTTGTGTTATCTTTCTGAACATTATTTTACGTTTTTTTCAACTTGTTCTCATTTTTTCAAAATATTTTTTTTTTCATAATACCATTTTTGTCCTTCCAATTTTTGCCATCCCCGATCTCGTATCTAAACTCCTTTTTTTCGCCGAAAACCGCGTTTCTCTAACTTTTTTTTAAAATTAATTATTTTTTCTTATTTCGTTTTATAATATGTTTATTAACATTCCGAACAATTTTTTAATTTTTTTGTTATTAATTCTTTTTCCCTTATTTGGTTTTTTTAATACTTTTATTAGTTTTCTGAACAATCTTTACCTCTTTTTATATAGTTTTTTATTATTTTTTTCTTATTTCGTTTTATAGTACTTTTATTAACTTTCCAAACAATTTTTTACTTTTTATTTTGTTATTAATTCTTTTTCCATTATTGGTTTTTTTTTAATACTTTTATTAATTTTCCGAACAATCATTACCTCTTTTTTCATTATTTTTTTTTTTCTTATTTTGCTTTATAATACTTTTGTTATCTCTCCGAACATTTTTTTACGTTTTTTTCAATTTATTCTCATTTTTTCAAAATATTTTTTGTTTCATAAAGCCATTTTTGTCCTTCCAGTGTTTGCCATCCCCGACCTCGTATCTGTACTCCTTTGCCCATTTTTCGCCGAAAACTGCGTTTCACTAACTTTTTTTTTAAATTAATTATTTTTTGTTATTTCGTTTTATAATATGTTTATTAACTTTCCGAACAATTTTTTACGTTTTTATCAATTTTTTCCCCATTTTTCCGAAAATTTTTAGGTATCCGGGGAGGTGGGGTGGGTTAGTTTGGGTACGATTCCCCCCCCCCCCTTCACCTCCTGAAAATTTCTCAAAAAATAGCGAAAGCAATATTGCTTGATCATTTTGTTTTATTGGAATAAGAAATATTTTTCTAACTTGTTTTTTCGTTCTATTCTAACTCTTCCAATAGTTTATTAATGTTTATAATATTATAAAACTAAAAACAAACCTAGAGATATAAAGTGAAAGTGCACATAATTTTTGGTGTAATTCATTGTTGACAATATTCTATATTTTTTTTAACAAATCAAATTAACAGAGCTATAACTACAGCCAAAATATAAGTAAATATTCAAAATGTTTATTTTAGCTGCTTTTTTGTAAAATTGACGGAAGAATCTAAAAGTGCATAATAAAAACAGATTTATTTGATCCATATAACTATTAAAAATAATACAGGTCTGGATTTTTTTTCTAGGTCAAAAAGTAACGAAAGTAGTTTATAGATATATGAATTAATACGTTTTCTATTGTCAGAGCCGGATCCCTTCGCGCGACGCCATCTTAGATTTAGACTCCAGGCCTTCTTATTTGGAAGACGTCGCTTATAATTAGAATTAAATAGTACATTTTCCGATAAGTGTTACTATGGGAATACTGACGCAGTGGCCAAACGTGCCAGCGCAGCCATACCTACAGCCCAACGGCCGAGCTCAACACCCCGAATTTAAAATAAGTGAATAATCAGCTCCTTTATTTTTCATTTAATTGTCGTTTGCCTTCGCCCTGATTTTTACCGTATGGTAAAACGTAACTAAAGAATCAACAACATTTTTCGATAAAATAATAACTAATTCGAAGTAGGTATATTCGTTATTACCTTTATCGTTCTTCTCTACCGTCGCATCTCGTATTTCATTCAGCATCAAGGAAGAACCAATAATGCATGAAGTATTTTTACGATGCTCAATTTTTTTTTCTTCCGATAACGTCGACAATATAAAGCATTCCTGGATGGAACAGACTCGAAAGATGAATCAGCTTTTCAACTGCAGTAGTACTTGCTAATAAAACAAGTTTATTTCATGTTTTATGTTATCTATAAGTACGACAACATTTTGCATTTAATGTAAGTCGTTTGACAGAACTCGCATAAAAGGTAAACGAGATGAAACTAAACGCCCAATAGTGCGATGTTTATTTAAACGAGCCTCCAAATTGTGAAGAAATAACGAAAAAGGCAAGATGGTTAATTTGAATTTGGCGGGCAAATGACAGCGTCCGTCTCGTGCGCCATCTGCGTTCACTTCCTTTGAAGACAGACAAAGAACACAAGGCAGCTTTCTCTCACTCGGATAATTTTTTGACATTGAGTTGCTCGTCTCTCTCTCCCTTGTCTTTGATATTACATTGGATCGATTTATAAGCCGTTTTCACTTTTAAGTTAACTTGAATACGCTCGACTACTTTATCAATACGGCAAATCTCACCTTCTTCAAAATTTTCTTGAATATTTGATGTATCAGTGTCAGGACAAAATCTCTTTGCGCTCGTCGAAGGTTCAAGTTCTCCCCCTTTTAAAAAAGCTTTTCTGGGGCTTTTGCTAGGTATAGATTTTCTTTGTTTTTGGCTGTCAAATATATGTGGGATTACTCCAGGTTTAAGTTGGATCGGAACATTATTCATTAATTTAAAGTACAGGTAGTTTTCGATATCATTTTCTAACTAAAACAAATAAAACATTGTTAAATTACTACTTTAGGGACCTAAAAACGTTCATAATGCCAAAATTTAATTTTGGTTACAAGAAAAGTGATTGTAAGTTATTCTTCCCTTGTAAGAATCCTATTTAGTAAATCGTTAGAGAAAAACTTACATTAAAATGGTCTTCACAACAATATTTTCTTGAGTTTTTAGACAAGAACTCTGTCCTTCTCATAGCCTGTTGCCATAATTTTCGTGCCTTCTCATCTTTGGGCAATGTTACGAACACTTTATCCGGTGCGGTGAAAGAAGTATTTTTACACTCCGGTACAACACAGTACTTATAATTATGATTTCTTCTATTATTATTCATTATAATGTTTCAGTAAAAATCACAGGAATATGCTTCGGCAGGAGGAGTAAAATAAACGCGACCGAACTGTCTCAAAGAAAACGCAGACTGAGCCACTTTCCAATGAATCGAATCACGAATAGCCGGCGAACGAGGCGTGGCGTGGTGGCTATCGGGGCCGGTGACGTCACGTCTGGCACGATCGATCGCTGCGTAGCGCGGACTTTCGTATTTTTTTTAATAAATATTTTTAAATATCGGAAAATTACAAAACTGTGCATACACTCGAAAGTCAATGTCCTCTTTCAGAATTTATAATACAAAAAAATGAGAAATGAGCCTGTTGTAAAATTTATTTAATCTATCTTTAAATATTTTGTTTATTAAATTTTCTGGATAATCTTCTGGGGAGGTGGGCCCACCAAAGCCTTTCCTGCTATCCAAGGGAAATTGTAGGTAGCAGCCACCACAGAACGTCTGTCAGCAGGCTGAATTAAATACAACACAAGGTCAGTGGGCAATAAATTTATCTTGGATAAGAAATTTAGAACACCCTATAGATGTAAGTATAGGAGTTCTACTTGATTCTAAAAGTCACCCTATATATGGGGACTTCAAAATTAACTCAAAAGTTCAAATTAAATTAAAACAAAATTTCCGCCTACTTTCTTCCTTAGGACGCTGAAACGTTACTAATCAAATGCTTTGAAGAACAACGGTAGTGGGGAATGATTCTCAGGGGCGGCTACTTGGAGGGAATGCTTTTAAATGTATTTTATTTTTGATTAACTTTTGAGTTATTCGTCTTTTTGTATGTCAATGTACAAAATTCTAATTTTGATTTATGTTTTGTATTAAAGTAGTTTTTTTAAGACAAAATACATGCAGATATGTTTAATTTCTTGTCTAATTTTGACTTAAATGCTTCTAAGAAGTCTTTGTAAAGTTCCAGAAGGGCTTAGCAGGAGGGAGGATTGTCAAAAGGTAGTAGTGAGTAGTTGTCACAAAAAACATCTTGTTCTTGTTCTGTTATACAAAAATCAGAAATTCGAATGATTACTAACTTTGAACAATAGGGACCCCAACCAGTAGGCTGACTCAAGGTACTTGCAACTAACCTTCCTCGTGGGGCGTTGCTGTAGGGTGCACACTACAGTTGAAGGTTTCGGAGAATTGTTGGTACTCGGCCGCTTGATAAGGCCTCTGCAAGTACTCAACTTATGTCTGCAAAAAAATTTCTGTCCTAAAATTCTGAAATTCCAAAATCTCAGAAAAACTCGATAAATTCGGTAGAAGGCTGATTCGGTACCAGTTGAGAGTGCTGGTCCTTCAATTCCTTTTCCTTTGCCTCGGGGTTAGTTAGTGGCCAATAATCTCGGAAAATCTCATAAATTCCTCAGAGATGTGGGGCTAGGGGTTAAATGGATGAGTTGGTAGTCCCGCTAGGATTCCTGAGGATCAGGGATGGCGTTTCTCGGCTGGCCCAGAGTGATTTCTTGCTTCTTGCCTTTCCGGGATCCGAACTGCAACTAATTTTAGCGACACGCTTCATGGCTGGATATTCCCACTCGACCGTGCACAACCCATCAAAGGCAATAATTTTCGGGCGATTGAAAAGTTGGTTGAGAATACCGAACCGCCGCGCCGGGGCCGGTTCTAGAATCATGCACCGTTAAACTGCCACATGCAGATGTACATTTTTGCAGAACATTTTTAGGCAGCTTGCATTTTTATCCAGTGGCGTGTTTAAATGCGGTTAAGTCTAAACGACGTTTTTACACCACTACATAGGACACAGAAGTCGGTATCTCGAAAACCGCCTTAAAATCCATAAATACGACCAACGAAATTGTACCGCTGTAACAACCCGCGAACAAACAAAAAATCATACGTTTAACTATAAAGATACCAAACTACTACTGAATGAACTAAACACAAAAAAGGGAATTCCTAGAAATGATAGAAACTAAAAAAAAACAAAAGGCAATAAATAATAAGAAAGATATAAGTAGTTTGAGCAATCTGTACATGTCTCTTATTTAGTCTAATATGTATTCGTTTTAAAATAATGTAATATGCATATATGGTACTGTGTGTGTCATATATGTGTTTCATACTGGATACTGGAAGACTGCTGACCTCAGAGCATGATATAATACAAAGATGGAGGCAGTATTTTTTTAAATTGCTTAAAAGACAGATAGATAAAAATAACCAAAACGCATGTTTCTATACGGCAGAGCTGGATTTGGAACCACCTTCACTAGTGGAAGTCAATAAGGCCATCAGCTAGTTAAAGAATCACAAATCCTCAGGTGAAGACGAAATAAATGCCGAACTTTTAAAGAACGGAGGAAATGTGTTACACCAACAGATACACCATATCGTAACGAAGGTATGGAACCATGAAAAGATGCCAGACGAATGGAACAGCAGCATAATAATACCCATCCATAAAAAAGAAAGGAAAGCGGACTGTCGGAATTATAGAGGAATATCGTTAGTAAACACCGCTTATAAGATAGTATCGTTGATCCTAGTGCAAAAGCTAATACCATATGCTGAGGAAATACTGCAGGCAGGTCCACTATAGACCAAATTTTTACAGTCCGCCAGATCATGGAGAAATGTTGGGAGTGGAATAAAGATATACATCAAATATTTGTGGATTTTCAACAGGCGTACGACTCGATCAACCGGGATCAGCTCTGGTATGCAATGAGGGAGATGGGAATACCATTAGAGTTAATAAACATAAGCAGAATGTTCGTTGAAAACTCGAAAGCAAAGGTGCGAGTTGGGAATGCTTCGTCAGAAACATTTAATATCCGCACAGGCCTGCCTATATATTCTTTACTTTTTAACCTTGCGCTGGACTGGGCCTTAATAAAAGTCTCCCGGCAACTAACACCAGGTTTCGCTATGGATGGCGCAAAACTCGTGATAGCTTTTGCCGATGACATAGATGCTCTTGCGCATAATACCAGATATGTTAAGGATGTGCTCTCTTATGGGATTAAAGTTCAACAAGGCCAAAACTAAATACATGGTAACCTCTAAGAATCCGAGGCAAAGGATAAGACAAAATATAACCATTGATGACTACAATTTTGAAGTCGTAAAAGAGTCCAAATATTTAGGAGCAACAATAACAGACCACAACAGAAATGAAAAAGACGTAGCTGCTCGTATCGCATCGGCAAACATAGCCTTTTATGCACTATCTACATTATTTAGATCCAAACTATTTACAAGGGGAACTAAGGTACGGATGTATAAGACCTTAATACGACCTGTTACAGCACATGGTGGCAAGACATGGATTCTAAACAAACGCGAAATCGATAAACTGTTAGTCTTCGAAAGAAAAATATTAAGAGCAATATATGGACCATGCAGGGACAGTATAGAGGAAGAGTGGAGACGTCAAAAAAAATAACGAGCTGGAAGAACTATACGGCATGGAAAATATAGTAAGGTGGACCAAGTCTAGTCGACTTAAATGGGCGGGACATGTTCTTAGAAGTGATGAACATCAGATGGCGATAAAGGTTGTTCTAGGACCTTAAAAGGTGAAATAAAGTGTGTAAAGTGCAATGCTTACTATGATGGTGCATGTGCAGTAAGAGCCAAGGGACTGAAAGCTGTTGGTTACAATGAATTGGTATGCAGTGCGTGTTCGCGCGAAGTCCAGTTTTGTGATGCTTCTACATCATCAGAGTTGAATAATTCAATAAGTGATCCAATCTGGGATATGCTGAAGTCAATTTATAGTGCCATTAATGTAGATGGTTTAAAAGAGCAAATGACTTCAATTCAAAATGAAAATAAACTCCTTACCTCAAAGTTGGAAAATGCTGGTTTTCCTTCGAGTGGCGAAAATTTGGTTGCTTTGTCTACTATATCTGAGTCTGATGTTCCTGTAAGGAGAGTGAGTAATGATATAGCCACACAAGATCTGCCATCTAGCCCAGTAGATGTTAATGGGAGTTCGAAAAAAATTATCAACAGGAATGAGTTTTCCTCAAATCTTTCCGTTTCTACAATACTAATAGGACGAGGACCACTAATACAAACCATGCAAAAGCCAATATTGTTTTGGGTACTGGAGTTTTTCCAGATAAAGACAATTTTGCTGCTGTCAAACTTACTGGTAAGCTTGTAGACAGTGTCAATAAAGCTAGCATATATTTGGGTAAAATTAAAAAATATATTTCTCCAGAATTTATAAAAGAGCATATTTTAAGTAAATGTTATCCCTTAAAAGAAGTCTTAGTTGAAAAATTGCGTACTATAGGTCGGAGCTCATCTTTTAAGATTGAAGTTGAGTTTCGTTACAGAGACACCATTATGTCACCATTATTGTGACCAGTGGGTGTGGTTTTACGAAAGTTTTATATTCATTCTTCTGAAAATGCAGATAATAAGAGCAGATTAAATTTTCAAGAGGCAGCCGGAATGTTGCATCAAGAAGATCTGATTCTCCCGGCATAAGACATGAAGTAGCTTAAAACTTACATGTTTTTTATCATAATGCAAGTGGTATTAGAACCAAGTTAGCTGATCTCAGACAGGCTATGTCTTGTTGTTCTTATGATGTTATGATGTTGTCGGAGACATGGTTGAGCAGCAGGTTTGGAGATTTTCATGTCTTTAGAACGGACAGGGAGATGACAGGTAATAATCGAGCCAGAGGAGGAGGTGTCTTGATTATTGTAAGGAAAGATGTAAATGCAACTAAGCGTAGACATTCCGTTTGTAAATGTAGAAATAATATTTGTTAGTTTAAAAATTTTGACTGGTATTTTGATTGTAGGGTGTGTTTATGTGCCCCCTAACCCAGGAAATGATATTTATTCTGGTCTTAGCAATTGTATTGAGTATGTATATGTTAATTTTCCAAATTGTAAGTTACTGCTTGCTGGTGACTTTCACCTACCTGATGTTGAATGGTGCAATGATGACTTTGGTATCTCAGTTAATGCACGTGAAAACTTCCCTGCACCTGAATTTATTAACTGCCTTGGTTTTTATAACTGTTCTCAATTTAATAACACTTTAAACAGCAGTGGCGTGCTTCTCGACTTGGTGTTTTCAGACCTTTCCAGCTTGGTTGTCCAGGATGCTTCTGATCCTGTGTTATTTAACAGTATGCATCATTCTGCCATTGATATTATAGTGCAGGTAGATTTGTCTTGCCCTACCTCACACTATGTTGAATATTTTCATGATTTTCGTAATGGTGATTACATTTCACTAAATGGTTATCTTGCAGAGGTGGATTGGAGTGGGCTGGTGTCTATGGATATTAATCACGCGGTGTCTTTCTTTTATAACATTCCTAAGCAGGGTATTGATTGTTATGTGCCAGTGAAAAGATTCAGTACTTCGACATTTCCAAGGTGGTTTGATGCAGAATTGCGTAGCTTAATTATAAATAAAAAGATCAGTCATGCTAATTATAAAGAATCTCGTAATGGTGAGGGTTATGCTGAGTTTGCTGATTTAAGAGAACAGTGCAAAATAAAGAGAAAGCTTTGTCATGATGCTTACATTTCGCGAATTCAAAATAATATTCAATGATTTTTATTGTTAAATATTACCTTGTTTGTTTTACATACTTAGTGCTAGTTTAGAATTATTGCACCTGAGGTTATGCCTAGCATTGTTCCTACATCGCTGTGGCCCTCAGCTGCAGGATCCCTTAGGGGGATGCAGATGTTATTCTAACTTATATACTAAGGTATGTGGTATTGCGTTGGTGTACTGAGCTTTACTTGGGTAATCCCTTCAAAGCCAATGTTGTTATTAAAAGCGAAGCTACTAGTTTGGTTGTTGCGCAAATACTGATAGTTGGTTATACTTTTGCCTGGTTATTATGCAGGGAAAACTTTTCAAAAACCCTGCTTAAACTGCTCAATGAGCAGGAGGACAGAATGCTACTATTTACATATGTACAACATATAATCGTGAAACAACGAGTAGACATAAACGTTGGGGACTTAGAGAGCTAAGTCTATTCAAGTACGATTGTCACTATATCAAGGCGCCTTGGTCGGACAGCACGAGTCCGGCTACGGAGTCAAGGATGCTTCGGTGGCTTGAAGTAAAGTGATGGCAGAAAATTTACCGTGAGCATATTTATAGGCGTTGTAGCGCCTTTAACAAGCCCGCTCCCATGTCCGAACACGGTAGGCGAGCCAATCAGGAATCAAGCAGGTCATGCTTACTGCCATACTTGGCGATGTATTATTCCTGCTCTCCTGATACTTCTGATATGCAGATTTCTAAAATTTCAGTTAAGAAAGTTATTTAGAAAGGTTTGAAAGACGGGATGATAAGTTGATCTTCAGCAAGTACATTCTCATTAGATTATGACTTTATGGGGGCATAAGTTGCTTATAGTAAAGCGAGATTTCCCGGTATATAGTGCCGTAAGTGGTTCGATGCTCGGGGCTGTATCTGATGTCGACTATATGTTCGGTAAGCGGCGATCCACGTATTTGATACTCGAAGAATCTGCATGCCTGGTTGTCGATGTACTCCTCGACGCATTCAACTCTAGCCCAGGCATGCAGATCTTCAACCCTAACGCGATCATTCAGGGTTATTGAGAACGCCGCGCGTAAGTAGTGATTTTGCACTACTTGCAGCCTTTTCATGTGAGTTTTCGCCACCGAGCACCAAACCGGTGCGCCGTAGAACAATGCGGGTCGAATAATAGTTTTATAAATGTTTAATTTACTAGCCGGGCTTAGGTATGATCTAGCAGTAATTAAAATGCAAAGGCTCTTTTTTATGATCGCATTTCTGGCGATTATAGATTCAATGTGCTTGCTGAAGTTATCTTATCGTCAAAGATAATGCCGAGATATTTGGCTTTAGTTTTAGCCTGAACTGCAGTATTTCCTATTATGAGAGGTGTAACATCCACGTTCTTGCGCTTTCTGGTGATTATTAGCATCTCAGTTTTAGACGCATTGAGTGTTACTTTCCATCGCTCATAATAAGGAACTAACACATTCATGTGTTCATGCAGGTTATGTTTAGCCACCTTTGCTATAGGATCCAGGGAATAAATCGCTGTATCGTCAGCGAAGAGGGCCTTATGGGTATTAGGATGTGACGGGATATCTGCTATATAAAGATTGAAGAGTAGCGGCGAAGGTACCGTACCCTGTGGTACTCCTGCTAGCAGGCGTCTGCTGGCAGAGATTTGGTTACCAATTCTTGTAGCGAAGGTGCGTCCGGCAAGGTATGACTCTACTAGGGCTGTCCAATACAAGGGCATACCGTATTTAACCAGGAGTTTATACAGGAGCCCGTCGTGCCATACCCTGTCGAACGCTTTCTCGATATCAAGAAGTAGTAGAGCAGTGGATTGACGCTTATTGAAGCCTTCGTGTATGTCGGATGCAATTTTCGCGGCGAGCATGGTAGTACCGTGTCCTCCGCCAAAACCGAACTGCTCCTCTGGTAGGATTTGTAGTTCTTCTGTTACCCTGTTCAGCTTCGGTAAGATCAGCCTCTCGGCCACCTTTCCGAGGGTGTTCAGTAGCGATATCGGACGATACGAGGCAGGGAGAGTCGGGTCTTTACCCGGTTTCAAGAAATGTACCACGCACGCTACCTTCCAGGGTTTAGGAAAGTGTTGTAGCCGGATGATCGCGTTAATAATGTGCATATAATGGATGAGGGTTTTTCTAGGTAAATTTTTTAAGATAATATTCGGAATGTTGTCCGGACCGGGCGCTTTGTTTCTCGGGAGATAACAGAGTGCTTTGCGGATTTCCGCTGGGGTAGTTCTCAGTCTGTCATACACCTCCGGAGGAATAGGATACTTTCGTTGGCGAAAGATGTTTATCACACTGGTGTATCGCTGTTGTTCAGGCAAAGTATCGGGCGACTCGCTGTAGACGCCCCCCAAGTAGTCCGCAAAAGCTTCTGCCTTACCTAGATCGTCAATGTGATCTAAGCCACGATGCTTTATTTCAGGTATTGGCGTGAAGCTCCACGAACTCTCCTGGCCAGCTTCCAGCGAGCCGTCTCTCCTGTTTACACCGTTTATGAAGTCCAACCATGCTTGGTTTCTATGATCGCGTATTTTAACCCTGATCTCCTCCGTCAGTGTATTAATACGTGCGGCTCCCTCTCTAGTCCGATTTCTCTGCCATCTCCTTCGAAATCTGTTTCGAAAGGTGATGAGATTTAGGATTGGGTCGGGTAGGGATTCTGTTCTAGGGCGAACTGTGACTCTAGGACACATGGCATCGCGGATGCGTTGGATATTTGAAGTTAGTTTGGCTACCTCGTTTTCTAGTTCGTGAAACGTTTCAATCTGCTCGGGGACAACTGTGAGTTCATTAAGTCTTGTTCGAAACGCCCTCCAATCGATAATCCTGTACGAAATGGCAGTGCTTCCCGTTGTCGGAATCCTGCAGTACAGGCCAATCTCGATTGGGAGGTGGTCCGAATTCAAGGTATTAATCTCTCGCAGCTGCGTTGTACTAATTATGCCCTGAGTGATAGCGATGTCCAGGAACGAGGCGTTAGGTAGATACGTGGGATTAGGTGTACGGTGATAGGACATTTCCAAGTTATTTTCGATTATCCCCTTTAATAATCTACCCCTGCCATTGGAAGTACCACCCCATTCTTCGTGGGAAGCATTGAGGTCACCAATTAGCAAGGATACTCTGTTCTGCGGTAATAAAGCCAAGAGGTCGTTTGCCGTGAGGCGGAGACCCCGGGGTGCATAACCGCCGCTCATACGTAGACTGTTCTCGATCTCAATAAAGACGTGTTCTATTGCCGTTGGCAAATTGCGAATTCTTTTATAGGAGAGCAACCTATGTATGAGGCAGGCCACGCCCCCGCCGCGTCGATCGTGCCTATCAGATCTCTCCACATTATAGTTCCCAATCTTAAGTGTAAAATTAGGAACCAAATATGTTTCTACGAGAAAAACAACTTGAAAATTGGATGTATGCACAAAATTACGGAACTCGCCCAATTTGGACCTGATACCGTGACAATTCCAGCAGGCTACGTATAACATTATACATTAAATTTTGCGTATTCGAACGAAAATAATCGTATCGAGGCCTGAATAATTTCAGCTTTATTGCCGCGACACGCTTCCAGCATGTTCGAATAGCAGTCGAGTGCGAGAAAAAGCAGCTCTAAGTTAACAAGGCTATTGATTTTAGCAACAACATTGTTTAAGTTGGACAAAGTACTTGTTATGTTTGCTTGCATATTATTGTCGCGCGCAGTACCACTAACCTTTACTGTGCTGTTTGGTGCTGTTTGCATTTCTCGGGTGTGTTCTTGTCTGCCTGGGATTGAGGGGAACTGTCTCTGGTAGTCATCTCGGTGGCCATTGCTTAGGCCTTGGCCCGAATGGCCGTCTGCAACCTGGTGCGCCTTGTTTTGCCAAGCAGGGGTGGCCGGGGGTGGTGCTGGCCGATACACCTGCTTTGGCGCTTGCTTGGCTCCTGTTGACTGGATGATATTCAGTTTATATATAGACGGGGCATTCCTCGTCTATCTGTGCGGACCGCCACAATTAACGCATTTTTGGTAATCTGCATTACAGGTGATAATTTCGTGGGGTCCTGCACATTTACTGCATGCCGTTCTGCGGTTGCAGTAGGTTTTGGCATGGCCAAATTGCTGGCATTGCTTGCAATGGAAGACTAATTTGCCTGATCGTCTTGCTTCCCAAGAGACTCTTACGCACATGATAGTTTTAATCTCTTGGTTGAGTCTTCGTAGGGTATAATTTGCTGCTAAGACGACTAGGTACATTGGCACTCTAGTCTTCTTCATTTCATATACATTTTTAGGTTTAACGTCCGATTCATCGCTAAGGGCTTTAATTATTTCCTTAGGTGAGACACCACCGTCTAATCCTCTGAGGACAAATGCCCTAGTCTTTTCTTGACTTTCGGCATACGTGTGGTATTCGGTCTTCTCGTTACCTAGTGTACGTTTAAGGGTGTGCATGTCATTGATGTTCTCACAGTACACAATAACCGAATTTTTTGTGTACTTGAGCTGGTACCTAGTGATTCGTAGGCCTTTTAAGTCTTCTCGGAGCTGTTTGTGGTCCGAGGGCCTGCCCTTTGTTACCACCGGCGGGAGCGCTTGATTTTTGGGTTTGTTTGCCCTTGTTATTGGCATTCACTTTGCGTTTATTGCTTACAGAGGCAGAGGTTGATACGTTACTTTACGTGTCATCTTTCTCTGTTTCCATGTCTTGCAGTGGCTGAAATTTGTTTTTAGCCGCTACGGGGGGTTGGCCCATGTCGGGGGTGAAAGTGGTAAAATTCCTTTTGAAAGGTATCTGTTTCAGGGGTAGTTTAAAGGTGTCGTTGTCACCCGTAGGTATCAGGAGCCCAGAGCTCGGAGGAGGAGGCGGTGCCATAATGCTGGGATCGCCTTCTGGGCTTCCGGTCGTCGTAGTCGGTTTTGGCGTTTTTGCTGTGTGTGTATCGGTTTTTTGCGCTTGAAGGTTTTTTGGCACATTATGTTTAGGTTTTTTAGAAGCTTCAGCTCCTTGGATGTTTGTAGGGCTGGCCTTCTTTTTACCCGTATCAATCTTGGATGTTATTTGGCGTTTAATTCGTGTAGGGTGGGTATTTCTAAGATGTTGACGAATCTTGGTGGTAAGTTTTAGGACGTCGTTGTGCCCAATTCGTTAATGTCTCGCAATTTTTCGCAATCTAGGCAGCATTGCACGCAGATTTCAGCATAACTGTTGCTGCGAAATTTAATTTTAGATATGCTCTCCTCTGTGAGCTTTATACGGCCAGAGTTTGACTTCATTGATATATTGGACCACGAGTCCTCATCTTCCGTGTTTTCACCCATTACATGGGCAATAGCCGTGGTTCCGTCCCCGGTAATTTATTAATCTATTTACACAGAAATTGAAAAATCACAGATTCAGCCCGAGATATCGGCTAGAAAAACGCGCAAGGAGGCCTTTTGCCCGAGTTCTTTTATCAGTCTGTTTCTTTAGCCCGCAAGGAACGAAAACATACCAAGAGATAATAACGCGAAACACGATATTGGTATAGAAACACGTAGTGCTCGCTAACGGAGAACACTTTATCCGTCCTACCACAACAACGGTCGAGGCAGGAATAAAATATTATTAGTAATGATCCAAAATAATTTTGGTCATTTGTGAATGACCAGAGTAATAATCACAATATTCCAGAAAATGTGCGCTTTGGTGATCTAATAAGCCATGACAAGCAACAGCTTCATTCAGCCTCATTTTTTTCGGCGGTCTATAGTAATGAAGTTTCTTCTGATGCTCCCAGCTACCCCATTAAAGACATGTTGGACGTTTCATCAGACCATATAGATTGTGCTGAGGTTATTGAGGCTGTTTCTTCCTTGCCCCCAAAGATGTCCTGTGGTCCTGATGGCGTTCCCATGTTTCTTATTAAAAAGTGCATATTCACTTTGGCCAACCCGATTGCAGCATTGTTCGATAAATCTTTGACTAGTGCAACCTTTCCCGATGAATGGAAATTTAGGTTTCTGAGACCAATCTATAAATCTGGGCCCAGAGATGATGTAACTAACTATAGGGCGGTGTGTTCTCAATCTCAGATTCCCAAGTTGTTGATAGGCTTATAACATTAAAGCTTACTTGGGGTTGTAAACACTTTATAAATTCGGAGCAACATGGTTTTATGAGGGGTCGGTCAACCACCACTAACCTGCTTATTTACCAACATTGCATCACTACTTGCTTAGAGAAGGGGATTCAGGTTGACTCTGTCTACACAGACTTTTCCAAAGCCTTTGACAGAGTTGACTTGACACTTCTTCTCGCCAAAATGCAATCAGTTGGTATTGGTGGTGATTTGTCAGAGTGGTTTAAGAGCTTTCTGTCGGGTAGGAGCCAGGCAGTCAAGTGTGGCACAATTATATCTTATGGATTTGATGTTCCATCTGGAGTACCTCAGGGGGTCTCACTGTGGCCCACTGTTGTTTAACTTATTTGTTTGCGATATAGGGGACTATTTGGAGAACAGCAGCTTGTTGTCATTTGCTGATGATTTGAAGATTTTCCATCCAATTGGGTCACCTGACGATCTGGCATGGTACAGAGTGATCTCTCTTAACTCTAATAGGTGGTGTTATATCAATAAAATTACTTTGAATGTTGGTAAGTGTCACCATATTACTCTTGCAAGAACTTTACATCCTATTGCTGGAGATTACTATCTAAATGGAGCATCTTGAAGTGTATTTGACAAGCAAGTTGTCATATACGAATTATGTTCAGGGAATGGTTTTGAACGCTCAAAAGATGTTGGGATTTGTCTGCCGGTTATCTGGTGAATTTTCAATAGAAATTCTGAAAGTACTATACTCTTCACTTGTGAGGTCAATTCTTGAGTACTGTTCTGTGGTTTGGTCACCGCACTACCAGAATGCTATAAACAAGATCGAAGGTGTTCAGAATAGGTGCCTGAGGGTTGTGGCTTACCGACTTGGTCTTCAAAGAGGGGACTACTCTTATAAGGAGATTCTTGATTTTTTGGGTTTGCAGACGCTGGAGGCTAGAAGGTCATACTCTTGCTTGGTTTTCCTATATAACATCATTCATGGTTCTATTGATTGTCCTTCATTGCTTGAGTTGATAAATCTGAATGCAGACTCAAGACATGGACGTAATCGAGAATTGTTTTATATCCCTTACCACCACACTAATATGGTCTGCAGGAGTCAGTAACTCAGATCGTTAGGTCTGCAAATTCCCTGTCTGGAGGCATCGACTTTTTTGGATCATCATTGCCAAAGTTAAAAAGACAATTGAGATATCACATGAATCGGTGACTGAATTTTTAGTATTTTAGTTTTAGAGTTACTTTCGACATTGGTAGTATTGGAGGATCATGAGAGTTGGAGTACATCTACATGCCTGCGGTTTATAAATTCTAGTTTTGCATACTGTATTTTAGAGTTGTATTCCTAGTCAGGGATGCTTCTTTTCCTAAATAATTGTGTAAAATGTATTGTTATTGTTAATTTACATAGTTAGAAATTGTTAGCTGTAAGTTAATTATTGTGATTTTTATGTCATAAAATTGTAAAGTTTTTTACGTGGACAAATAAATAATAAAATAATAATAATAATAATCCTATACCATGAAAGGTCAGAGGGAAGAAGATCTGTTGGTCGGCCTAGGAGGAGATGGAAGGACGCAGTTACGGAGGATCTGAGAAAAATGGGTATAACACAATGGGAAATGGAAGCACAAGATAGTCAGAGCTGGAGGGCAATAGTGGATGCGGCCAAGACTCACGCGAAGTTGTAGTGCCATCAGGAGAGAGAGAAAGAGTGTTTCATTGTTGAGATACAGTATTTTGTATGTTTAATCAAATCTGTATTTTACGTTCTTAGGTTCTTTTCTCAAAATCAAATATTATTGTCCTTGTCCATTTAATTCGTTTTCTCCTAGTCTTTCTTTGTAGTTTTTAATAAAGACCAAGCCATGGTCGATGTTTTGTATGAAAGTAGATTTTTTAAGACAAAATACATGCAGATATGTTTAATTTTTTTTTTGTAGCATTTATCATTAAAGGAAAGTGAAATATCTAATATGTTGGTATTTAAATATATAAACTTTTTCATGGTCTATATATTTAACAATGAGGTTAAACTTGATTAAATTTGATTTTATTTGCATTTAATAGGCCTGGTTATTTTCTTCACGTTATGTTGCAAATAATATTGGGTTTATATTCTGACAACCGAAGTAAACCAAGTGAAATGGTGAATTTACCATTTCATTAACCTCATTCAAAATTGGAAATACAGTGATGCACTTACCTTTTTGTAATGCCTCCTGATCGATGTTCTTAAACTGAACGCAGTCGGTTTGAACCACCGACCAAATTGGAACGCATGGAACACAATTTTGCACAATGAATGACACCTGGTCTGAAGCTGTTAAGCTGCTTTGATCACCTAGAAGATAAAACAAAATGCGGCTTTAGATTTTACGTCATAATCGCAAATTTAATTGACAAAACTTACCGCTATAGGTCGGACCAGTCGGCAGATTTAATGATGGAATCGCCGAACGATGAATACGACTTTTTGAAACGTTCGAAAAGCTTTCTTCGGTGAAATGCAGGGCACATATGTTTATACGGGTGTGGCCCTGTTTTGGTGTAATATTAGCGTATCTATGGGTTCCCGTAAATCCTAATGCAATTTTCCATACTATTGATCTGCAATAATATTTGTTCTTAAAGTTATTATGCATCGAATTATCGGAACGAACTATATTAAATAATCATTTGTTCCTAAAATTAAGTCATGAGTTCAATGACAGCCATCTTTATCACAAAACGGAGCCATGAACTAATAACGGCAACATCGCATCAGCTGATGTCGGTGGTCATCAAAAATTATGTAGGTTAGGTAAATCTTGGTGGCCATTTGAAAGCCTTTATAACTGATAATTATAATACCTAAATATTTAGGTTTATATTAAACTTAATAAATGGGAAGAAGGAATCAATTATAATATGTTTGCCCATTCAGTTAAAATCCAAATAAATTGCGTTTTGAGTTATATGCGAGTATTTATTTAATTGAGTCTTCAAATTTTGAAGACATAAACAAACAAAAAGATGGTTAATTTGAATTTAGCGGGCAAATGACAGCGCCCGTCTCGTGCAGCATCTGCGTTCATTTCCCTTGAAGACAGATAAAGAACACATGACAGCTTTCTCCCTCTCGGATGAATTATTAACATTCAGTTGCTCGTCTCTTTGTTGTCTCTGGTTATGCGTCCCCGTTCCCCTTCCTCCTTACATTGTCAAAGGTTTTAACGTACCATGTCCAAAATTACATCATATGACGGAACTAGTTCGTCACCAAAACTCAAATCCCAAAAGTTCTTCACGAAAATTTCGTTATGCAACTCAAAGTAAAATTTTTCTTAAGGCATCTTTCAGATATTTACTTAATATTGGAACGAAAATCATGGCCATCGTTTTTTCGTTGCAAATTAAGGGAAATAAACATAAAAAAATTAAATACGTAGGTACCTTTCATCTTTCGGACATCGGAAAAACGACAGTCCCTCACCGCTCTTACTTTTACAACCGTCTACAGAACAATAAGTCGAAGACATGGTAAATATTCAATACGAATCGGCAGTGTCAAATAAAATAACGCACAGAAATCACAACTCACAACCCGTATAGTTTGTCGACGACACGTCCCGACAGCTGCCACGTGCGACGTCCAAACACAGACTGACTGAAATCGGTCGACGGCAGCGCCGACGCCGACAACGCGACATTCGCCCGCTGCCAGCAGCGGGAAATGAACAGTGCCAAGCATACGAATTTATCCGTAGATCTACGTATTTCTTGATAAAATTAATGTTTTACGCGTTTGACGCAGTAGGTGTAGGTAATGGCTCAATAAAGTTCACTGACAATAAATTGACGAATTAAATCTCGAATTTCTTCATTAATTAGCATTTGCTTTACATGAATCAAGGAAGTCAGGAATTTTTGAAGTGAAAACTTCTTTTGGCGCTATCAGCACACTTTTTTCAGGGTAGTAAAGAAGCCTGAAATGTCTACGAATGTAATGGTCAAAGTTGCCTACGTTCGGCTATTTATTAGATATTCAGCATTTTTCTCGAAAACGGCTAATTTAGCACATATTTGGGCAACACTTGGGTGGCAGCCGACCGACGGTCAATAATTGTTTTTGGCGGTCCGTCTTCCGTGTCCGAGTTGTTTCCTCAGATATCCGATTTTTTAAAATTTTGCTTTTATGCATTTTTTGGGCGCATATATTTTTGAAAAAGAGGTAATTTTGGGTCGTTGTAGCGTCGAAAAAACCAAGACGTTAGTGCCATAGGGAATCTCTAAACTCTCCAAGTGCTTCTCTGTTTCGAAAATGTTAGAAAAATGGACTTTTGGGGGAAACTTTAAAAATTATTATTAATTAAGCATGTCGTGACTCGTGACGCAGCCTTAAAAAATCACTCTCATGCAGCCAAAGAAGTATTCGCTTCCAAAATCAATACTATGTGACAATTCGATTTTGCCAATGTCAAATATTTTTGAAATTTCATTTATATGCCGCATTTAGGGAAAAAGACATTTTGCACGCATCGGTTTATTAATTCAAAATTTATTAATTTGATTTGCTAACAATTCGTTTGAATATGCGACTTTTCTAATATGAATTAGCTATATTTTAAGTATAGGTTAGCTATATATTTGTATTAGCATTTATTACACGTTGTAATTTTAGTTGATAAGCGAAAGCGATACACCTTATTATTAAGATACCTTGGCTTGATTTGTTCATATTATTATGGAACCGCCAGTCAACCGATTTATATATTTTATTTTAGGAATTTCGTTAATAAAACCTGTAAATACGCTGCATGAGATTCGTCGATCCATACTTCAGTTTGAATATTTTATTACCTTTTGAGAAACCCTCGGTTGATGAACACCAATGTGGAGATCGTTAGATAGTTTTGGGACCTCTGCTTCTAAATTTATTCACACGGCAGTGTAGTTTTTGTAAGGTCCGTCACGGAGTAAAAGGAATTCTCGTAAGGTCAGCTGTCGATTTAAATTTTTAAAAGTTTATCATTTTGTTAGGGAATATTCTTTGTTAATTCTTGAATCCTTTGACTTCGATGCCTTAATTGTGGCTTCCGCCGTCATGTTATCCTCATAATAAACGAGAACCAAGTTGTTTGCTACTAAGATAGCAAATATTCATTGTATCGAACCACTCGGCATGTTTTCGCCCATCACTACTTGTGACGTAGCATTTAATCTTGAAGGCAAATTGACGGAAACCAATCGAGAGTTCTTCTGAGACTACCTTTCAAGGCGAGAGGAAGATTTGCTAGTGCAGTCAGAGATTCCACATTTCGGCCCTTTATTGGGGATATATTGTGAAATATCTTGTGCTTGGACACGACCGATTTTTCGGGATCTAAATACTGTACTAGGTGAGTTATTTTATCTGGATTTCTTTTTCTATTGCCTGTGAAGCGCGTCAACGCCATGATGCTAATGTTTTTTTTTCCATTATTTCTAGTGGCTTTCCACGCCCGCCAGATAAGGCCGAGACCGTCGAATTTAGTTAGCCCTCTCACACGATGCACTAGTTTTGCCTAAATTAATGATTTAATAAAATTGCTCTATCTGTGTTACCTTTTTTATGCATGACCACCATTTGCTTTGTGTCCCATATGTTATCTTATCTACTCCATTTTATCTAATCCGAATTTTTATTTTAATGCAACTTTAATTTTGATCATATGAGGAAGTTTATTTTTTCTTTTAGGAGTGATTCATACCTATTTTTTATATTCAAGTTGTCTGAACCTTAAATCTCTTTTATTTGCTGATGGGCATTGCAAATCCATGGTTTTTTTTTGTCTGGGGAAAATTTGTTTTATAAAGAAGATGTATTTATGCAAGAGGGGGGGTCTATGATTTTCATTGAAGTAAGGGGCTTCGTTTAATGCCCACTGGATTATTTCAGGGTTTTTTTGGAGGGCCAGAACCTTTATTGAAGGGCCACAACTTTTTTCGAATGGTACAACCTCTTTCTCGGAGGCCACGACCTTTACCTGCCGCTAGAGTCATCCGGTTCTAGTGGGTTGGAAGTAGGTTTTACCAGCAGCACTTATCTCGACCCCAAGCTATCGAGACACCTCGGCTAGATCTTCCCTCGGGGCCATCGAGAGCCAATTCCTAAGTGCCCGGCGCCTCCACCAGAGTTCGACGACTGGATTTGGGTATTGTACTAGAAGCTTTATGTCTCATTAATTGTTATGTTTATCCGTTTAATATAATCGCTCTTCGTTTTCTTTCATTAATATAAAACAAACATTGAACGCAAATTTCTGAGGTAGTTCATTAACTTTATTTACATTTATTTACTGGTTTATCGGACCAGTTAATGTGATTGCTTTGAATTTTCTCTCATTTTAATAAAAGTCAAGCGCTGGCTCAATAATTTCATTCTTTTCATTCATTAGTCAAGTGATATAACCGCTCTGAATTTTATCTCTTTACAATATGATTCAAGCGACAGCCACGCTTTCAATAGTGTTATTCTAGTTCGGTTCTTTTATTAACTTATCAAGTTGTTTTAATCTAATTATTGTGTCCGTTCATTGCGGCATATTATCATTGCTACACTCAAAATCAGTGCAGCTATTAGCGCACGCATACCTAGTTGTAATTAGCTTAGTTAACGTCAAGTGATCACTTTGATAAGTAGTATTTAGGACATTTAGTGGTAAGGCATAAAGAAGCGAGTATTTCCAACCGAATTGGTCTCTGTACAATCTCCATATTGTACTCTGTTTATTTTATCAATTACTTTAACAGTCATTTAACATTCTTTTGTCTTTAACTAACCACATTTTAATTTAACTTTTCCCTCCAGAGAGATTGTTGCTGTGTTTTCAAAAAAAAGAAAGAACTTAGTAGCAAATATATTGTTCCTTAAATTTTTAGATTGTATTTTTTTTTTTGATAGGTTAAGTTAATTGATTTTAATTCCGCCATTATTCTCGTTTTCTTGTTAGATTGAAATTGAAGACTACACAGCAAAAATTATGAAAGTCGCTTTTACTTCATTTGCTAGAAAATTAATTTAAAAGTTAATGACATACAAGATTTGGAAGTTATGCAATTTAAATTTTAAATCAAAATTTTTGTTAACAGGTAATCATTTATTGGTCAAGAGAATAAATATATCCTTAGAATTCTATGAGTTTTTTATTTTTCTTTGTTTTTCATTATTTGATTCAAAGTACAGAAAAAAAATGGCAAGAACGCTGTATGTCATTAAAAAAAACAGCAAGAACGATGCAAGTTCAAATTAAAGTTTTATAACTCTTACTACTACAGTAAACTATTACATAATATTGCATTATTTATAAGTACAATTTTATTATCAGTACAGTTATCTAATTATCTATGTTAACGAATAATAAGGTATTACTACAACTACAAAAAGGTGAATACAAAGTAAACATTAAAAGTAAGAAACTTATGTAATCAAAAAAAAAGGAATTTTCTTTAATTTTATTTTTTCTTAGCGTATTTTTTTGCAGCTTGTTTCTTTACACGACCAACGTATATCTTTTTCGTAATCTTTTTGCTTACGTTCTTTTTGTCAACTGTTTTGTTGGTGTTTTCACTGCTTCTTAGAAGAATCCTTATCAGCCTTTTTAACTCTTGGTAGCAAGACTATCGAAAAATTGCTTGGCAGCCTCACCACAAAACTGCCTAAGATGTTGCAAGTCTTTCCACTTTTCCAGACTAAGTAGCAAAAAAACTGCAAAGTTAAAAAAAAAACAAATAAGTTGAAGTTAGTGTAAATAAGATTAATTTATCACCTGTGTAACTTCTGTCGGGCAAAAAAAATTCTTGGGCTTCTACTGCATCAGTTGTTTCAATAGCGGAGGTTCGAAGAACAGAAGTTTCGAAGGGTCCATTGTAGGTTTTTCTAAATGAAATATATTGGGGATGAATGGCTTTACACACTATTTCGCGAATAGGCCTAACAGCAAATGGGCATTTTGTTTTAAAACTGGGTCCAAGAAACTGATTCTACTGGCGAATTAGGATCTGATCTACAGAAATAACATTAAAGGGGCTGGGTTTCGTTCGGGCTGTCATAAATTTGTCCAACCAGTCTTCAACAATTTCAGCTTTGGTCCGCTGGTTAATGAGCCCCATATTCCTGTCACACTCCAAGTAAGAATGGCCCCTTATTGGAAAAACCATTCTTATACTATTAAGTCTTCGGGTGGAGATTACTACGTAATGAATGAACTTAAAGAGGTTATAATTTTTATTCTAACCTCCACACGAGTCACAAAATATTACTAAATCTCTTACATTGGGGTGTAACTGTGTAAATATAAAATTATGTAAAAATGACATTACTTCCTCCCTCCCTCAGCTCCGATATTTTCGGGGTAACAATAAAAGTAGGAGTCAGCAGCACCTAGTACGTGAATATTAAAAGTACAGAAAGTAATGATCAATCAACTTACCTGTAAGGAAGATCGATCGGAATTATCCGAGCATCTCCGCCGTCACTCATTACACTTTGTAGTATACAACTTTTTCCCAATCGGTACAAATTTTAAAGAAGTTATCTAAAAACTTGGTTAATCAGCCGACCCTGGCTAGCCGCTCGAGCTCATCGCCTTGATGCGTCATTACAATTTTGGTTCGTGAGATTTTTGATTACATTGCATTTGGGGTGACAGGGAGACGGTAAAGACTGGGTGGGTTTGTAATGAGGGACGGCGGAGATGCTCGGATAATTCCGATCGATCTTCCTTACAGGTAAGTCGATTGATCTTGTAATTATCCTTCGCATCTCCGCCGTCCCTCACTACACTTTGTAGATGTTTAAAGTATTTGCGATGTAATCTGCATTAACTGAAAATTGCGATATTTCTGTAGTCTCAGATTTGTAAGGCCCTTTTTATAAACTAAAATTCAAATTTATAACCATTAGATTTAATAACACACATATGAAGGTACATATATCATGTTTAACGCTTAACTGATATTAACTTTTAACTTATTTTTAATACTATACCAATATTCTTATGTAATATGATAACAAGTTGGTAAGTAAGTTATAATTGTAGCTTAATATTTATATGATTCCTTAGAAATTATGGTTCAATAAACAAGATGCAAATCCAGTGGGATTACCCACGCCAAGTTTGTTATAGAATTTTGAGAATACTTTTGATTTTTCTGTTGAGCCAGCTGTCTTCTGAATGGTTTGTAATATAAATCCCATTCTTTGAGCTGCTGAAGTTGCCCCGTGTCGCGTGCTGTGTGCCCCAAAGATTTCCGTGTTTATACTGCTGCCTTTTAGTATTAACTTGACCCATCTGCTAATGGTTTGACTGCTGTCTGGGTGATAGGGCTTTTTGTGAGTGAGTATTACATTTTGTTTGGTTTTGCTACTTGTGGTATCGATTGCATCTGCAAATGCAACGATCTATTAGCATATATACAGTATCTGTGAATGCCGTAATTTCTGTTTTTGAACAGAAAAGTAGGTATGTTCACTAGCTGCAACTGCAATTGCAGACAGTGGAGGGTACGATCGATTGTATCTGCTAATACAACGAACTATTCACCTTTTATTGACTGGTAGCACCCTTTTTCCTTTTATGCGTTCTATGTAAGTCTCTAATAGTGTGGCTATACATAGTTCAGGTTGATTAATAAAATAAGGTAATATCAAACTAGGTTGAAGCCTGTTTAAGCCACTTGCTTTTATTTTATCCGGGAATCTGATTTCAATTATGTATTCATATTTAAAATTATTGTCTATTTTTACTTCCGGGTTGTCCGTGATTTGTGTGCCGTTATTAGTATTAAGAGTGTTACTAGCTCTAAAGTTGGATTTGTAGATTTAAGGATTCGTGAGGGTACATACATGCTCTTTAAGCGCTGTAGAACTGGGTAGGAATCTTAAGTAATTGAGTATTTTGGTTTTGGGGGTCTTATGTTAAATGTTCCACTGATAAACCTTTTTATAACCGCTTCGTCTTTTGTTTAATATTCAATATTGGAAAAAGTGCAGATTTGTGTGAGTTCATGGTAGAGTAGGATGACTCCGAAGACAATTGAATGTTTAGGAGCTCAAGAATAAGTTTACGGTTTTGTTAAATATAAGTCCTATAAAATCCTAAAATAGTGCAGAACTGAAATTTGTAGCTGTGGACTGCCCAGGAAGGTTTTTGTTAGTGGAAAGCTGCTGTGGTTTCGATTTTCTAGATCATCACCAGAAACGCCGGTAAATGTAAACAAACATTTGACATAACCTACAGAAACCCATGACAGTCTGACAGTTCAGCAAAGTGAAGTTAGTTGCTTTCTTCTTCTTATTAATTTTTGGAATCTAAGGCAGGGTTTACAAGGTAACCATGCCTAAATTTAAATGTGATACTTGTTATCAGCTTTATGAAGAAAAAGTGGCATTAATATATGATGTTACACAACTGTCAAAAATATGTTTTGGATTGTCTGCTCAAGAAGTGAGATGCGCCATTGCTGTAAGTAAAACTGTTAGGTGCTATTGTAAAATCTGTATCAAAAGGATGGCTTTGGTGGAGGATAAATTACAACAAGGGGATTTAACCACCGGGGCAGAAAATCTGTGTGAAGAACTTGAAAATTCATTCAACTCTATGATTGTACCTCAAATATCCTCACTTTTTAATAACTTCCAAAGGAAACTTATTTCAGAAGTAACCACTAAATTGACATCATTTTATAACAGCAACAACAAATAGCATTAAAACTTGATGCAGTCTCAAATTCAATTAAGTCATATAATGTTGATCTTGCTAAGACTTTATGCATATCTACTAGCCAGTTAGCTGTTCCCGACAATTCTTTGGTGTCTCGGCCTGTTTCATTACCATCTTTAACTCTACCTGAACAGAATGTGCCTAAAGTTAAGGACTACCATATGCCTAGTACTCCCAATACCAATAAAAATGGATCATATGCCTTAGCATGTGGAACGGGAGAACCATCAGGAGTGTTTGAAGGAGTCCCAAGGGAACCACCACAAAGCAGAAAAATATGGTTTTATATTGGTAGGGTAATTAACTCTGTTACATGTGAATCCATAACCGATTATATAAAGCGAAAGGCAGAAGTTGCTGATACTGACGTTATAGTTAAACTTTTAAAAACTTCTGACCAATATAGCTCTTTTAGAGTTGGCATAAGTGAACAACATGAATGTAAACTGAAGTGTAGCAAGTTTTGGCCACCAAATATAATGTTTAGAAAGTTTACATTCGAAAGACCTACTTCAAACAATCCTAGTAATAGCCTTCCGCACTCAAATCAAGGTGATTCTGATAGATCAAACTTTTCAAAAAACGGTCTTTGAAATGTTCCTTTCATAATGTTTCTGGTCTGCGAACCAAATTGAATCAACTGAAAACTGAAGTATCTCTCACTGATTATGATGTGATTATGTTGGTTGAGTCTTGGCTGTTAGATAAATTTGCGTTAAGTGAAACTGATATTCTTAATTATAATGTTTATAGGCAAGATAGATTTCATGATGTTGAATTGGACATTGTTGGTGGTGGAGTCTTCATCACCATCAACAAAAGTCTAAATACAAAATTGATTATGAAAGAGAGTACCTCTAATATCGAACAATTGTTTGTAATGCTATCTTTGTCTAATGGTAATGATTTTATCTTTGGTTGCGTGTACATTCCTCCTGGCTCAGGTATGGATTCTTATGAAAGACACTGTAATAATATTTGATAATATTTTATCAGAGCATTCTCATTGTACTGCTGTAATAATGGGCGATTACAATTTGCCTAGAGACACTTGGGGGAATGATACATATGGGGTAGCGGCAAATTATCCTGTAAGTCAACCAGCTAGTGTAGTTAGTGAATCATTTGCATATTAAAATCTTTAAATCTTTTTCAGTGCAATATTGTGCCGAACCAACATGGTAGGTTTCTTGATTTAGTGTTTTCACATATCAGGAACATACAAGTTGGTGAGGCAATAGATCCAATCTTTCGAGAAAGTTTTAATCACAAACCTTATGAACTTTATGTACCAATTGATTATTTTAATGAGCCTTTGATATATAAGGATACTGTGTTAGACTTTAAGAGCTGCAATTATTTAATGATGAATAGTTTTCTTTCTTCTGTTAATTGGAATAATCTGTACGAATGTTGATGACGCGGTAGGATTATTGTATGATGTTATTTATGAATGTTTGAATGAATTTGTGCCGGTAAAGGTTATAAAGTGCTTCTATAAATTTCCCGTGTGGTTTTCAAATGAGCTAAAGCAACTAATTATAGAAAAAAAGAGAGATCATCATAAATATAAGCAAAGCGATTACCAGGAATTCTCACATCTTAGAGCTTTATGTAAAACTCTTCATGATACATGTCACAGTTTATATATCAACTCTCTAGAAAATAATTTTGAGGCTGATCCAAAAAGATTCTGGGGACATATAAATAAGCTTCGTAAATCTACTGGCTTCCCACAGGAGATGTTTTTTGGCGAATCTAGAACTGGGGATGATACTGCTAAAGCTAACTTATTTGCAAGTTTTTTTGCTGATGTCTATCAACGAGACAGTCTTTCTAATTTGCCAAATTTTTTGGGTGTTGTTAGACAATGTGAGAATTTGCACTCAATGTTACTTAAAACTGAAGAGATATATGACGAATTATCTCATGCCCCATTAAGGTTTTCAAGTGGACCAGATGGGATTCCCTCAATCCTCTTAAGCATGTGTCCTTGTTCTCTAACAAATCCTTTGAAATACAACTTCAATTTGTGCCTGGGAACAGGATATTTTCCATTACTTTGGAAGAGCAGTTTTATGACGCCAATACATAAATCAGGGGAAAGGGAGAATATTAGTAACTATAGAGGTATTAGTTATCAGTCTGCCATACCAAAGATTTTCGATAAATTGGTTACAAAACATCTTACACATTATCCACAACAACATGGCATCTTCCCTGGACGCAGCACTGTATCTAATCTGTTAATTTACCATCTTCCATACATTTGAAAGAAGGTCCCAGGTTGATAGCATTTACTTTGATTTCGCGAAGGCGTTCGACAAAGTCAACCACAAATACTTGATTCACAAGCTTGAAACTAGAGGAATAAGTGGTTACCTTCTGGAATGGCTAGGAACATTTCTTGTCGGTCGCATTCAGTCTGTAAGACTTAATGGGAAGCTGTCCCGTGAAATAACAGTTGCTTCAGGGGTCCCACAAGGGTCTCATTCGGGTCCTTTACTGTTTCTTTTATTTGTGAATGATATTGAAAGCTGTATTAAAAATGCCCAATTTTTTGTTTTTGCAGATGATATCAAAATCTATAAAGAAATTTGTTGTCCAACTGATTGTGTCCTGCTACAACAAATTCTTAAGTCTGTTAATGATTGGTGCTATAAGAATGCCCTATCTCTAAATATTAAGAAATGTTCCATAATTACTTTCTGTCGTATCTTAAACTGGCAGGAATATTCTTACAACATAAATAGCATCACACTTGATAGACAGTTCAAGGTTAAAGATTTAGGGATATACTTTGACTCCAAGTTGGATTTCAAGTTCCATACTCTCCAGAGTGGGCAAGGAAGAAATAATTAAACAGTTTAACACGTTCGCTGCCGGTGACCACCCGTTTTGGGTCATCCCTATTATCAACAATGGGTCATGAGCATAAGCGAGCTTACCAGGGTAGTAATCTACTGGCGTTCCAAGGGGAATCTTGTGCCGTTGGCGGCAGTTTTAATATAGTCTAACGCGTGTTTTTGCTTGGCCGGTTTTGGAAAATTATTTTTCCTCAAGGAATTATGGATAGTAAAGCTCCCAGACCATCAAAGCCTAAAAGGCATCGTACGGTTATTGGGGGTCACTACCAATTTGAAGCCGGCAGCGAACGTGTTAATTTGTGCTGTGATAAATCCCTTATCAATGGAAAAAAACATTGATATATATGCAATTATCAAAAATGGTAAAGATCCCGAATTCCCAAATAGCTATAGAGCTATAGCACTAAATTTCTGTATAAACAAAGCATTAGAATAAATTATAAAAAGCAGGATTGAATGGAAACTAGAAAGCAGGGGGTATTTTCCGAGATATCAAATAGGGTTTAGAAGAGGAAAAGGATGCTTGGAAACATTAATCAACTTGACATTAAACATACAAAAAAAACTTTCAGGAAAAAATTAAGACATTAGTGATATGTTTAGACATATCAGCAGCATACGATCATGTTGACATGCATATCTAAATTGTATAATGAATTGATAAACCATTATCTGAGCTGGAACAGTTTCTGGCGGGACACATTGAGTAGTAGGAGACAGAGATATTCAGCTCTAGTTGATGGTGTTCCCAGAAGACCATGGTTCTTTGCGTCGGTGTTTCTAAGTAGACGTCATGTAACTACGATAATTAGACTACATACCCACCACTGCTTAACCCTTCAACATCTGCATAGACTGGGTGTCAGAGATACCCCGACATGCGAGTGTGGGGAGTTGGGTATCTTACAGCATCTTCTATTATGGTTTAAAAATATTATACCAAATTTATATGATTTTATATACTAGTGGAAAATAATGTCAAAACTCCAATGGCTTTATTAAGTTTGTTGTATAACCCTAAAAGTGACATCATTAAAATTGTAGTAAAGTATTTAAGCGATAACAATTGAGGTAACCCGCCTATTTAAAATACTATTTCATTAGACCTTATACATTCGGTTTTGGGACACCCATATATGTAAAGCCTTAACGACAAAATTACACGGATAATCCAAAAAAATAAAATCAGGATACCATGCATTGGATGTTTGCGCCTTAAAATTCTCCACTTTTCCGGGTTTCTTAAAAAAATTACGTATAATTCTAACTTTTTGTGAGAAAGACCTTTTTGTCGCAATTATAAATACCTTCGACTTTTTTACAAAATTGAAAAAGCACTAAAACAAAGTTTTATCCACAATACCGAAACAGAATTTTTGCAATCCACGCGCGTTTCGCTAACCATGTTAGCATCATCAGCGTTAGCGAAACGCGCGTCGATAGCAAAAAGTCTGTTTCGGTATTGTGCATGGATAAAACTCTGTTTTAGTGCATTTTATCGAAGGTTCCAAGCCCCAATCTAGTTTAAAAAAAACAGTTTGGGTATTCCCCCAAAAACCAGAATGGCAAATCCCCGATCAGGTTTTTGAACACGTTCAATAAGTTGTCACCTTTTCATCTAAATTCAGGTTCGAAAGTGGCATTTTTGTTTTGGTTCGTGTGGGTGTCAGAAATTCGTTCCTTTGGCACACCATCTTTTAGTGGTATGTACAACGTCGACCAGCAAAAGGAAGCCTTTAGAAATGTCGCCTACAGCGCCGACAGCACTTGGACTAGTGATCTATGTAAATTCCAAAGGGCTAACATGGTAAACCTCAAAGAAAAGTAAATTTTAGCTTTAGGGAGAGCTTTCTTGTCACT
>MU182099.1:120564-145662 GCA_016904865.1 Pissodes strobi
ATTAATTGCAAACAAGGCAGAAGCTAACTTCTTTGATAACAGATTTATATGAATATCCTACTTAAGATCTATTTGTAGTATTATTTCAAGAAATTTGTATTCACTGACCGCTTGTATAATATGGTTTTCAATTTTTATGGTGTGGTGTCTTAACCTTTTTCCACTGAAATTCATATATTTGGTTTTTGTCACATTACGAGACAGTTTGTTAATTTCGAACCAGTTTTGTAGTTGGCTGAGATCATGGTTTAGGTGGCTAAGAAGTTCATCTTCATTGTCACCTATTCATGTTGCGGTAGTGTCGTCTGCGAACAGTATAAAGAAAGCATCGATTGATAAAGTCGGCAAGTCGTTTATAAATAATAGGAACAGTATGGCTGGCAGTATGGGTACCAGGGTAGAACTTTGGACTACTCCAATATTGATTTTATCGATTTTTTATCTTGTATCGTTGCCTTCATGATCCGGGATTTGTACTTATAGCTGGCGATCTTTTAAAAAGCTTCCTAACCAGTTATTGATTCCACCTCTAAATCCGTACCACTCAAGTTTATTAAGAAGGATCTCGAGACTTACACAGTCGAAGGCTTTTTCCAAATCAAAAAACATTGTTGCAATTGCCTTGTTATACTGTAGACAGCATCGACGGTATTCCTTTCTCTTTGGAATCCAAACTGTCCTTGATGTATTATTTTATTCCTGCTGATGAAGTCCTCCATCCTTGACTTAATCAGATTTTCAATAAGTTTTGAAAAAGTGGAAAACACAGATATCGGCCTATAATTTACAGGTTTCTAGCATTGTCCAATGTCCACCCTTATGTATAGATATAATTTTTGCAACTTTCAAGCACTCGGGAAATGCTTCTGTTTCGAATGAGTAATTAATTGCGTAACACATGTTAGGTGGTAATTTTCTGAGTATGTCAACGGTAACATTGTCAATGCTTGGTGCCTTTTTGCTTGCTATATGTAACAGGATTCGTTGGATTTCTTCTGTCGTGGTTGGTGCAAAGAAAAATGTATTTCGAACTTGTGCTGGATCTATTTTGTATATTTTAGGGATACTCTGGGCAATTCTGTTTGCGACTGTGGTATAATGATTCATTAGTTCATTGGTTGTATATTCGACTGTTTTGATGACCATATTATCGATCATGATTTTGACTTGCCTTTTACATTTGCTAGTTCTACCGGCTATCTCATTAATGATATTCCAAGATTTTCTGGTTGATTTTTTGCAAATTTCAAATTTGTCTTCATAACCTCAATATTATAATACAGCTGTGGCTTCAAATGAAAATACTATTTTTTTTTTAATGGCAGTGGCACACACACTAAAGGTAGATCCTATGGCGCTCGACGAGCGGTGTGTGTGCGAAGATGTTGATTGACACGGTTCTTGAATATTTCTAGGTTGTAATTAGTGGGAAACAGATGTCCTGGAAGTGAGTTCCACAGTGAAGCAGTGCGCCAGACAAAGGAGTTCTGGTAAAGCGATGTTCTAGGTGTTTCTAGTTGTACGACGAACTGGTGCGCTCCTGCCGTCTGTCGGGACTGTCTGACAGGAGTTGCCAGGGGCGGGATTATGCGGGCCAAATCCTGGGAACATCTGCCGTGAAAGTATCTGTAAAACAGAGACATCTCGGCCACATGTCTGCGATGTTCCAGACTATCCAGATTCCGGGTCAACTCCGGATCGCCGACGAGACGCACAGCCCTCTTCTGAATGGAATCCAGCAGCTTTAGGGTATGCTTTGGTGCGGCACCCCAGATATGTGAGCAATATTCTAAGCACGGTCTTATTTGCGCTTTGTACAGCAAGAGCAACTGCTGCGGTGTATAGAGTTTTTTGTTGCGAAATAGCGCACCGAGCTTCTGGGAGGCTGATTTTGCGATGTTAGCAACATGGTCATGCCATGACATATTGCTGTTGACCGAGACACCCAGCAGCCCGATTGACGAGGATGAAGGAATGGTCGATCCTGCCATAATGATGTCAGGGCCCGCTGTATTGGCCATCTTAGTAAACGTTGCTGCTTGGGTCTTTGCTGCATTGAACTGGACCAAATTTCGGTCGCCCCAAGTTTGAACTTTCTCCAGGTCTTGATTAATTGCTGTAATCTGCTCCTGTCTGCGGTGATGAGTCTCAGTCGCTGGTAAGGGTTTTTCTGATCTAAAGTGGGAGACAAGGGTACTGTCATCTGCAAAACTGTAAACAGGATTATTCGTTTCGATCAGCAGGTCATTAATATAGATGAGGAACAGAGTTGGTGAAAGTATTGCGCCCTGAGGCATGCCCGCGTTGATGGTGAATGTGTCCGAGATGTGTCCATCGACTGCAACGTGTAGGGATCGGTTCTTAAGGAAACTGGCCAGCCAGCTGCAGAGAGAGGCGGGCAGTCCCAAGGACGGCAGTTTGTTGAGCAGTCCGTCATGTCAAACTCTGTCGAATGCCTTTGAAATATCCAACGCAATCGCTCGAGACTCTCCGTAGTTTTCAATTGCCCTACTCCATATATGAGTGACATAGGCCAATATATCTCTTGTCGATCTCTCTTTGCGAAAGCCGTATTGATTATCGCTGATTATTCTGTTGCTCTCGAGGTACTTGAGTAGTTGCTGGTTGACTACACGTTCCATGACTTTGGAGATTATTGGAAGCAAGGCAATTGGGCGATAGTTTGAGGGCGTGGTTTTCTTACCTTTTTTTGGAACAGGTTGCACTCGAGCGACTTTCCAAGAGGATGGGTAAATCCCTTTTCTGTAAGAAAGAGAAAAGCCTGGAAAAAACGGGTGTTAGTTCGTTCGCGCAGTTCTTTAGCACGATGGCAGGTATTCCGTCCGGTCCTGATGCCTTTTGCGTATCTAGTTCTTTAAGGATTTTGTGAATATCACGATGAGAAAACTTGACTTCTGCCATGGTGGTGTTGTTGTTCGGTATAGTGGGGAGAGTCTTGCCTTGGGGCACGTCTAAGGTAGAGTGCGATGAAAACATTTTGGCGAGCATGTTTGCTTTTTCCTTGGCTGTAGTCGCCGTGATGCCACGTTCGTCCGTCAAAGGTGGGAGAGACGTTTTTGTAAAGTTGTTACTTACTGCATTTGCTACCGACCAGAAATTCCTGGAACCACTGGGGCATTGCAAAAGTTTATTCCTGATTCTTTGATTGTGTTTGTTCTTAGTTTCGTCGATCACACGCTTGCACTCGTTTTTCGCTTCGATAAAATAATTGCGATTTTCAGCGGTCTGATTTTGCTGCCAGTACTTATAGGCTTGCTGTTTCCTTCCTACAGCTCTTTCGCATCTTTTGTCGAACCAGGGCTTTCCTTTTGATGGTAACTTGATGGAATTTGGGATGTATGCTTCCATTCCTGAGGAGATTACTTGCATGATCTCTTCGCAGCAGTCTGACGGGTCGTCAGTGGCAAAGCAGACGTCGAGCCAAGGAAAATCTAGGTAGAACTGCCCTAGATCGTCCCAGTTTGCAGAATTGTAATGCCAGACTTTGCGAGGCAATGGTGGATCATTCTGTATGAGTGGCAATTTACAAACCGTTGTAATAAGTTTGTGGTCGGAGGTGCCTAGTGCCGGACCAACTGTAACCTTGTACTGGTCAGGATTGGTGGTCGGAAAAAGATCCAGGAGGGCGGCGAATTCGCCCCTCTCTGAGATTCGAGTTGGTTCGTCTACAAGTTGAGTAAGCCCGCAGCTGATGGCAAATGCTTCAGCTTCTCTACCTTCGTTGTCGGTCTTGTTGTGATGTTTGAGCCAGTTGGTGTTGTGGGCATTGAAGTCTCCCAGAACGATTATTTCTGAACTGGGGTGATCGATCTGTATTGAGTCAAAAGTGGTAGCTAGTGTTAAGAAAAAGCTGTGGTAGGCTCTATCGCTCGGAGGGCGATAGAGACAATCATTCTCGTTCAAGTACTATATCTCACACCCACATTCTTCCTTTTTTTATGTTTTGCCAAATAGGATATAAATCCGATATAATACGGTTATTATTTTCAGAAAGTTTAGACAATCTTAAAAAATCATTGGAAGAAGAATTCAAGAAGAAAGTGGCGGAACATGAAAGTAGTAAAAAATTGATGTTAGAAGAAAGGCAAAAAGTGTTTCAAGAAGCATTTAGAAGTGATTTGGAAGTCTATAAAAGTCTTGGTACAATACCCAGTAAGTTATTAGTTTGAGTTATATTTGAAGAAGGTCAAAATAAGCTTTATGAATAGTTTGATTAAAAATTCAATACAATATTACCAAATCTTAATATTTTAATAGAATAGAACTTACACTAACATTCATTTAACATTAAATTATATGCCTATATAACTAACTATTCCTCTTATATTTAATGCTCTTTTTGCAGAAGTAGATTTACCAAAAAACCAAAATGGTGCTATCTTAGAAGAAATTCAGCTAGATTATGATCAAAATGAGCTAGAACAATTCTTCAATGATGAAAATAGCGATACAACAAAAATATAAATATTTTTCTATATGCTATGTCTAAGAAGTATTTGTTTAGAAGTTGATTTATTTTTTGTCAGCATGACCTGTACAAATCTACATAATATATGCATTGTTATTATAATATACTGATAGTATAGATATATTGCACTGTGTAAGGATGACAAAACTTTTAGCAATTTTAAAGGTTGATAAGTTCTGAAAGGGTTATTAGATATCATTAAAATTATTATTGGTATGTAGCGATATCCCTTCATAATAAACTCGTGATTATTTGGGAACTGAAATTTTAAAACATATTCTGCAGGCTCAGATCAAAAAGTATGTTTTTTCATACAACATATGCCATGACGCTTAGAGACAGTAGCAAGAGCTAGAGAAGGATATACAAGACATTGAATTTGTTTTACGCTTCATTTAATATTAAATAATTCGTAGTTTAATTACGCCATATTTTTTCTTAAATATTATGGGTATTGTGTTATTAAAATGGCTGTAATGTTTTAAAAAATCGAGAAAATCCATACTTTTTGCTTATTACCAAGAGATATGGCCATATGTTCAAAAGTTATCAAACTCTAAAATTGCTAAAATTTTGACCTCGTCACTTTGTATCAATATTTTTTTTATATTCAATACATCAGTATTTTTGTTTTTTCCGTATATGGACGTATATATTTTTTTGCCATTTCTATGCAAATATTATATGCAGTGTTGCCAAATATGTGCAATAATTATCACCAGATTAGCATTATATATGAAATTTATGAAGGTTTATTGATCACTATTGATTCCTCAAAATTAAGAGTTCCATTAATTTTCTCTACATAAAAAATAAAAATGCCATGGAATTATATATATTTAAAGAATGGGATATTTCTCCTATAAATTTAAATAACTATCTAAAAGAAATGCCAAAGTTACATGTTAAAATTGATTTTTTTTTAAATAATCTTAGCATCCAATTTTTTCATATTTACCTGAACAGTAGCCTTATGCAGAATCTAAGGTCCTGAAATGTTTGGAATTTGGTGCAATACTTTGAGACTAAACTAAGAGTTATACTTAAATAAAATTGTTATATTTTTTTACTGGTAAAAGTGTATTTATAGATGTTAATAAAGGCGTTTGTTATATTTATTCAGTTTAGCTGTGTTAATTTACAATAAGAGTCATATTAGTAATATTAGTATATGTATGAAGCGAAAGGTTAATCTAATTCTACTAGGGGATTCGATCTGATCTAGCTTGAATATATTTGGTGGTCTATGATAAATTCTGCCTTGAATTGAGTTCAAGTAAATATGGGTTAATTGAAATTTTTTGATGAATAGTTTAGGATCGTTATGTCCATTTCTTGGTAATTGTACCCAGGACATATTTATCATGAACATAGGTTTTCCTCTTAAGAAGGTGTTTCAACATAGAGACGTCAATACTAGTGTTTTTTAATTAAAAATCGGATTGTTTCTCTTTCTTGGCTGAAGTCGTCTCCAGCCGACTTAACCGATATGTAAGTTACAGAGCCGAGCATGATACGTGACGGCTCAATTCGATGCAATAGCCAGAAAAATAATTTGCTAAGTGAATCCCCATTACATCATAATATTATAAATCCCTACATTTTCTTTACTTAATTCGTATTTCGTACCACAGTACAAGACATATTTCAACGTTGACAGATTGTCTATTTTTTTAACGGAATTGGCAAGGTCGTTCGGTATTGGCGTGTTGTAGAACAGCTGTTGCAGCGGCAGCGACGCAGTTGTTCTTTTATTCTGCAAAATAGAAGAAGATACAAATAGTTTGAATACAGTTGCTATTGCATGTTCAGTTAGTCCATGGTCAGTGTTGCCGTTTTAGTACTTTTATACTATTTCTAATACACTTTTGACATCAAAGTACATTTCATCATAAATAGACCTAACTCTTGTACATTTTCAAACGCAAAACCGTAGCCGCCGAATTCGAATTAGCCAGAATAAAATCGACGACAACGTGACTTCATACTAGCGCGTTGGTACCTACTCCGCCAATAACATGGGGCCGCTAGCCACATGGGATTCCCCGTACCCTTTCATCTGCTTAGTTTTCGCCTATATTGGACAAGAGCATTAGAAAAATGATAGTTTTGAAGTGAAAACTTCTTGAGGCGCGTTTTGCGTTGTAACGGAATACAAGCTTATTCCGCTCCACTAAATTCAGTTCACTTACGAATTATTTGAATTTTAAGATCCTTTACAGGCGCAAACGACTATATCAAAATCGGCCTCTCCTATTGGTCGATCCGCATGGCCCTCCGCTCGCTCAGGAAAAGGAAACTAAGGTGAATCATAGGGATCCAATAAAATCAAGTCTACTACCAGAGTATCCTTTTCAACATATTGATATAGATTTTGCAGGACCTTTTCACCAAAACAAATACATCTTTTGATAATTGATGAATTTTCAAGATATCCCATAATAGAGATGGTAAATTCCACTTCCTTCACAGCACTGAAGCCAATTTTGGATAGAATTTTTGCTACCTGGGGATTTCCAGAATCTATTAAGTCTGACAATGGACCACCATTTAATAGACACCAATTTGCTAGTTTTCTAGAAAACTATGGGATAAAACACACAAGAATAACACCAGCATGGTCAGAAGCTAATGGTATGGCTGAAAGGTTTGTGAAAACTGTGAAGAAATCATTACTATGTTCTCACATTGAAAATGAAAATTTTTACTCAAAAACTCATGAATTTTTGATAAATTATAGGAGCACACCACACTCCACAACCGAAAAATCACCATTTGAAATTGTGTTTGGTAGGAAAATGAATATGAAGACATCAAGCAACTGGATTTCAAGAACAAATTGAAACAGAAGAAGCATGCAGACAAGAAGAGGAAGACTAAGTCCCATAACTTTCAAATAGGAGATTTAGTTCTGTATAAACAGACAAAAAGAAATATTTTGACACCTGCCTATGACCCAAGACCTTTAACAATTGTACAAATTATGGGTACATCAATAAAAACCAAACGAAATGAATATGTTGTTACTAGGAATTCATCTTTCTTTAAAAAATTCTTGAGCCCTTCGAACAACCAAGATTCGAAGGAAAAGAGTGTTTCGTGTAGAGATGAAACTCAGAAAACCAGCTTTCATTGGAATTTTGCCAATGATCCTCTCCCTCCATTACAATATCCTTTCCCACTCCCTGCAACACCAGTAAGTGAAACCAGCCGGAGAGAAGATCATCCTGTTGAGGTCCCTGAAATCGACTCTGAAGAACCAAGAGAAGCCGACTCACCTAACTACTTTGAACCATCTTTGTTTAATGATTCAAACAACGACATTCTTGAATCAAGCTCATCAGAAGAGAACTCCAGAAGCTCCTCAGAAGAGAACTTCAGAAGCTCCCAAGAAGAGACGTCCAGAAGCCCTGAAAATGAAGACCAAACAAGAAGTACATCCTCATCTGAATTTCTTGACTCGATGGCGAATCTTGATGATATGGCGAATCCTGATAATAAGGTGAAGGCTGATGAGAGACCAAAAAGAGATTATAAAATGCCAAGCCGCTATGAAGATTTTGTAATAGAGTAAGAAATTGATATTTTAAAGTGAAATGTTATGTTCATTTGCTTTATGTATATCTTAAAATCTTAAAATTACATGCCTATGTTTTTTAGTATGTTTATCATATGTTTAGTTTAGTTACTTTTTTTTCATTAATGTCATACTTTTATATTTAGGATTGTTTTTAATTTTGCCAGGGGAGAATTGTAGTGTTTAGCTGATCTACTATATTTTCTAGTCTATGGTAACTGTAATGACAAATGACAGACTTGAGATAGGTTAGGTTCTGAACAGATTTGTGTACCTCGTTTTGGAATATATATGTTTTGGTTGAAAATAACTTAACAGAGTTTGTTTAAACATTTACCAATCATAGCAAACAATTAACAATAAACAATAAACACCACAGCCTAGTATGCAAGATACGGGGTCGATGCCCGGCGCCTCCAAAAAGAGTTTTTTTAAATCCTATTTGGTTTTTAAAGTTTTCGCTTCTGTCGTTTGAATTTAAGCACACAACGTAATTCTTTTTTCTTGATTTAACGTCTCTTTTGTTGTCGGGGTTAATCTAATTCTACTAGGACGACCATCATTTCATTGGAATCGATCTGATTATGGTTTAATTGAAAGTTGTTAATTAATAGTTTAGGATCGTAGTAGGTTTTCCTGAAGTCTGAAGTTGTTTCAAAATAGAGACTTCAATAACTATATAGTATTTTAATTAAAAATCGGATCAGTTAGGGTCCCAATGCATTGGCTCTTAAGGAAAGTTTAAAATAAGTGCAACTTTTTTATAGTTTGATTTTAAACACCTTGTTACTGGTCGTTTCTTTTTCTCGCTTGACTGAAGTCGACTCGAGCTGACTTTACCCGAATAAACGTTTCAAAGCCGAGCATGATGCGTGACGGCTCAATTTGATTCAGTATCCAGGAACTGGAAATATAATGTGCTAAAAGTGAATTGCCATCATTACATATAAATCCTTACATTTTCTTTACTTAATTCGTATTTCGTACCACTGTACAAGACATATTTCAAGGTTGACAGATTGTCTAGCTGTTGCAGCGGCAGCGACGCAGTTGTTCTTTTATTCTGCAAAATAGAAGAAGATACAAATAGTTTGAATTTGAATACAGTGTTGCTATTGCATGTTCAGTTAGTTGACAGTTAGTCCATGGTCAGTGTTGCCGTTTTATTATATTTAAACTATTTCTAATATACTTTTGACATCAAGGTACAAAAGTACATTTCATCATACATAGACCTAACTAGTACATTTTCAAACGCAAACCGTAGCCGCCGAATTCGAATTTTCCAGAATAAATCGGCGACGACAACGTGACTTCATGCTCGGGCGTTGTTACCTACTCCGCCAATAATATGGGGCCGCTGGCCACCGGGATTTCCCGTACTTTTTCATCTGCTTAGTTTTCGCCTATATTGGACAAGAATATTAGAAAAATGATAGTTTTGAAGTGAAAACCTCTTTAGGCGCATTTTGCGTTGTAACGTAATATAAGCTTATTCCGCTCCACTAAACTCAGTTCAATTACGAATGATTTTCGGTGTTTGGGATTTGAGTTGCCAGTGACATCTATTCGCGAATGGGTATATTTCGTGCAAGTAATTATTACTTACGTCTGGAGACTATCCCATAACTCTCAGCACCATGCCTAAATTCACTTTTTACAGGCCTTCCGCTCGCTACGGGGGCTCAAGAAAAGGAAACTAACCAGGTGCTAACACAAACTAACCCAAGACATACTCAAAATCAAGAAAAAAAACTGTGTAGAAATATAACCTTAAAAAAATAAAAAGAAACCGATGGGGTTTGAACTCGCGTTGCCGAAGTGAAGGCTAACGATGCAAACCTCTAGACCATCAGAGGCATACAAACGATTTGTTACATCACGAAGTAAATGAAAACAGCTGACTGTTGAGAGATATGGGATAGTCGCCAGACATAACTCTTAGAAGCACAAGTACGCTAGTTTGTACCTACAATTTGTGGATTTGTTCCACTCTAGATTACTATATTTGATAGTGACATCTATTCGGGAATGGGCTTATCTCGTGTGCTTGGTAATTGAGGAGCGCAGTACGCTATTTAATACCTACAATGTATGAATTTCATTTACTATAGATTACTATATTTAGTATATGTTGGATATTTCTTTGGCCTGACGCTACGTAACCTAATATGGTAGTCACATGATATAAATTATCCAATTAAAACATCGGAAAGCATAATTTGAGGAACGTCTTAAAATTTTGAAAGCGAGGTCGTTTTGTCTTTGTGGCGACGCTTGACGGGTAAGTGCTAATTTTTTATCTTGACATATATCATTCATCTTGCAATATACCTATTTCACTAATTTTGTCATTTTTAAATACATAATTAATAATGTTTCTGTTCACTTAATCGTATTTGGCTAAAGCAAGAATTTAGCATTTTTATATTGCACTTTCAATTAGCTTACAGCTTCAATAATCTTAATTTTTGTCGTGACCGATGGGTTAGGATACGGATTTATTGGTGAATAATTGCGTCTCTCATGAGTCAAATTCTTGTAATTTGAAAGAGGGTTAGTCCACATTTACAGAGAACGTAATTATTTCATCGTTTAGCGGTCACGCATATTATTTTACGTATTTTCATTTAAATTGAACAGTATTATTTGGGGAATTCTCGGAGTAAATTTTATATAGTCCTGCAAAGGTAGTAAATTGAATTTTCAGTAGAATTTCTCCGAATTTTCCCTCATAGTATTGCTGGTTTTAATAATTTTTCTTTCCAGGCTTATTTAATTAAATTCTCAGTTTTTTGTTACATCAAGCATATAATTATTAGCACTCACCCTGTCTCGTCTCAACACTCATGTACCGACATTAATTTGCATTTATGAGAGGTTAATCTCACATGTGTAAATTTATCTGTTTTTATTTTATTTTTTTATCTAAATCTATCTCGATGCGAGATAGTGATTATCTTATCTTTATCTTTAATTAATTGAGGCGTAATTACGCTCAATTATTGTTTATGTGCCAAGGTCCAAAATAAAAAGTAATAGAAATTACTTATTTGGAGTTATAAGACTCGTTTATAGAGAGGTTGTACCTCTATAGTCTATTTTTCTATTTATCATTAAATTCAAACTATCTTTTATTTGGATTTGCCAAGAGTCACTGAATTGGAACGTAATTACATAATTTTAAGTAAGTATCAGTCATTCAGAAGATAAATCTATTGTAAAGACCAACTATCTGTTATAATTAAATTATTTTTTATCTTTTAATTTTAATTCTCATCACTAACTAAATTTATTTATAAACTTTATTTCAAATAATTTCGTCAATTATATTTGTAATTTAATTATATTGATAATCTTCATTTTACATGATACCATCACTCATATTTGTAAATTAATTGTAAAATTAATATATTGTTGTTTGAATTCCTTTGTTTAATTTATCGCAAGATTGAGGTCTGTGAGACACGAATTAAAAGGGCAAATTTCTGATATTCTTATCTTTATAGTTATTGATTTATTCATATTCAGTTCGCATTGTCTCTAGGAACTCTGGCGCCCAAACAAATTTCAGTTAATACAAGAGACAATCCACCCCATAAGGAAAATTAAAACGAGTCTCATGCATACAAAATGGCGCACAATGCCATACTTAATTAAATAAACTGAGCTAGCTTTCATTACAATTGACGCCCAACTGATCAATTTCATCATAGCGTTTTTTTTTTGCGGGGGTTGAATGAGACCGGCCGTTACGCGTCATGCTCGGATATGTAACGTAACGCTCCTTCTACTGGCATGTTCCCGTATAGGTAGAGGGCTGAAATTTTTTCCCGTATAGGTAGAGGGCAAAATTTTGAAAACGGGATCCCGTACCTTCCCTCGTTTGGCCAGGAGAGGGGGGAGAAAGAAAAACTTAAATAATTAATTTGGGAGAAAGGGAAGAGGTACGGGGTCGAAATTTTTATGGTAGCTGCGCTCCATGCGGGGGCACCTTAGGCCATACGGGGGGGACCGGGGCTCTAATTTAAGGGGGGTTTTGGGGGGAAAATCGTTTTTCGCCCGTATATCTGCAACGAAGGCTAGGATCGAAATTCTGACAAACGATGACCCCGCTTGTTGAAGTTTTCACTTCTGTCGTGCGGTCTTAAGCACACACATCAATTTTTATTTTTTTTTTGATAATTTTTTAGTTGTGTCAGGCCGATTTTGTCGTTTATTCCTCAGAAACGACAAATTTAGTGTTTATACGTCATTTTTAGATCACATAACACACATATTCTTAACAAAAATTCGTCTTTGCAAACCGAATATCTTCTATTTTTATACAATTTTTACCCCGCCCAGCCGGCATATTCGGCTATGCCGAACGTTTCTTCATATGTGACATGCACGATAGCATTTGGTCGGATGTCGTGACTGTTAAATGTCTTCAATTATTTAAACACTTCATGCATGGCACTCCGCTCGCTTCGCTCGCTACGGGGCTCAACAAACAAAAACTAACCAAGTGCTAACCAAATCTCTCAAAATATGAAAGGCCTGCACATTTACATTACAGTCGCGCTATAAAATTTACGATCTCGTACGTTCGATAGGAATAAGCGTTCGATATAGCCGAATGGACATCTTGCCTGTTACATCCGAATATGCGCCCAGTACTTCTATTCACTCCAATCCACCGACCTCCATTAGGTCGGTGCTTCAATCCCGCAAGACAGTTGATTACTATTAGGTTTCTGCCAACTCAATCGGTCTGACACGTCAACTAAAAACTTACCTAATTTTTTTTGTTTCGTATACATTTTATGATAAAAAAATAAAAATACTTTGCCAAATATAATTGTTTAATTTCATCGACAAGGCTATATTTCACTTTATAGTAAATCTAAATTTTAGTACATTTTATTGATTCTGCTCAGTACATTTCAAAAACTCGGCGCGACAACACTGGTCAGCTGTCAGCCCGAACTTCAAAATGGCGTGTTTTGACTTTTGACTTTGACTGTTTTGTCATGTGTTCGTTCGATGCGGCGTTAAGTTAGCACGCACATAAAATCCATTTAAAATTAAATATTACTGTTAATTTAGTACAAATAATGAGTTACGGATAGTAATCAGAAAATCTGACCGTTTATTTCTATTTTCTATATCTTCTAATTTTAAGGATAGTGATTGAAGATGTTGGAAAAAGAGTATTTAAGTCAAGACCATTTAGATGGATTCGATAATTATAAGGTAAATTCCGTATATTATTTTCCAAAGTACTGTTTATTTCGTTTAATAAATCGTTTCCGTTTTTAATAGAATATACATGATCCGTTGAGACAGTATATAATCATTATTTTGCATAATATAAGTAGTAATTTTAAAGCTTTGTTCATGGAATATATTGTCAGTTAAATCGTTGTTTGAATATATTCAAACAACGGTTAAATGAAGATCCAATAGAATATAGATGCATTTAAATGCCGGTGAATGGAGCTAACTCCAAAATTATGGCAGGCGACTAGTCTCAGCTCAAATTTTTACATTACTCTGGTCAAGTTCTTTTATTTTTTACAATAAAACAATTCAAATTATATTATTTTGGAAACTGAGCAGTTATCTTTAATCGAGTCTTTAATATCCTACTATTTTGCTTTGACCAAAAACCAAGAGAAATGCATTCATAATTTTAAGATTTGATCTGTTAAAATGTACATAACTTAGAGAAAACCTTCCCTTTTATTTCAGTACAACTGCAAAGATACTGGGATTCTCAGTATATATGTTATGCACCCTTTCTGGAATTGGGTAGTGCAGGTAATGTATTGTCACTATTTTTATTATTGATTATAAACATTGGCTGATGTAAATTAAGTATTTTAATAAATGGACAACACCAATTTGTCGTCTGTCCACTCTTGAGTAGGTATATGTATTTTGGTTGTGAGACAGTTTAGTCAGGGTTTCTATGAGAGTGCCTTTAGTATTCAAAATTTTGTACACCTATTGTGAATTTTAACATGGAGAAATTTCCATATTCTTGCAAGTCTAATTTGAGCCTTGTCTTAGTCCAATCCAAATGATATTTTAGAGAAGTAACAGTGTGCCAAAAACTTGCTATAGACCTTATATCATCTATCTTAAGGCCCATCTCGTTATTACCTTGGTGGAATCATATAAAATATTAATTTATCTGTCTGGGAAAGTGTAGTTCTCACTGTTTTAATACTCTTTTTTTACCATACCCTGTATGGCTTCGATTTATACTTTTATATTTTTCAGTATTGTCCAAAAAATATTGCTCCCAATCTACTGACATTCAGCGGTTTCCTATGCACTGTTGCCATGTATCTAATGTTTGCCTTTATGGATTACGACTTTATAGCATCCGACCCTGACCATCCAGAGGTGCCAAATTTACCCCGTTGGACTTGGTTTGTGGCCGCAATATTGTTGTTCCTTGCTTATACTTTAGGTAAGAATTCAAACATGCAAATAAAATTTTCAGTTTATGTGTCATCATAAATAGCTCCTTGAATTAGTTAATATGAGAGAAAAAAATGGTTAATTATAAAAATTGTCTGATTATTTCGATCACCAAACGACTGAAGTAACTTTAGCTCTTTTGTAACAATATTAATCATTATAATGGTTGTTGAGACACGAGACAATGGTTTTCATGAAGGTTATATTGTAGTTATAGTTAAAAAAATTGCATATTGTAGTTGCCATTTGCCATATTTTAGACATGAAATTTGTTAGGAGTCACTGAGACAAATGTAATTATCAATATAATAAGTACCAATAATCCGTTCTAGCTATAGAAATGTATTTATTTTGAGGTCTGCCCTCCACTTTTTGCTTTAAAGATGTATAAAATATAAAATAGCCATCTATGAGGGACTAAACATCAAAAGTTTTTGTATAAAACATAATTATCGCTAATAAGCGGTTATATTCAAAACCTGCATCCTCATTTATTTAATTACAGTTCAAGGGTTATTATGTCATTAAAGCATGGTGCGCTGTACCTAATTAAAGATATCTATTGTGTAGCAAAACATCAATATAGTTTTTTAAGTTATGTAAAATGTATTGATAGTTTGGGTCATATCATATTATTAAATTGTTAAGGGGCATTGTGTTCCAGAATTTTGAGTGCAGTTACAAATATCTGTGTCATGAAGTTACATATATGAAATATGTGATATTTTTCCATATAATTTAGTTGCACATATAAAAGAGCACTATTGCTCATTCAATGCTTTTTGAACTAGTAACATCAGGCTATTGAGTATAGTAGGCCTACTATCGATTATGAATTGCAACTTCCTCTCTTAGATTTTGCTGGTGTTTTAACATCTGAGTTATTGCCTTCTGTATGTGTTTAGGTATATCATGCTATTTAAATAGACATTGAATTAAGGAATAGTCTCTTGATTAACAAAACAAAACATAGAATTTGAAATTACATTTATAGGCAAAGGAAAACAAAGATATTGTTCGAGCAATGATTAAGGGAGAACGTTAGTTCTAGAATATATGTATATCGCGCTTTCTACACCGCTGGTTTCCCTATTTCCCCCTGGGCAATAAAGCGGATGTATTACCATCACAACTGACTTAGAATGTATTTCACACATCAAGTTTCAATTTCCCATTTTACTCTTAATTTATTATTTATTTATATTGTGTTTTAGGGTACCTAAACTTGTATTTTGGTATTAAAAGGCTCCTTAAAATTTAAGGCATAAAACATTTTGTAAATACACTTGAAACATCAATTGACTTAATTCTAAATTCAATTTTGTAAATCAATACATTAGTCCTCTCCTAATTATATTAAAATTATATGAAAACGTATTTAAAATATCGACGCCCGCTTTCTTATTGAGATCAAGGTTAACCGCTGAGTTCAACGGTTATCTATTAAGTAGTATGGGATGATAGTTGCTTAATCATATTCTGCTTGCATCTTATCAATTAATTCAGTCATTCAACTCGCAAAGTGCGATCAATTAAGACGATTTGTTTTTATCTTAATATCCGTGAGGAAGAAAAAATTTTACATTTTGCTGTTACAAACAGTAGCATAGAAAACGAGCAGCACGGCATTCCGCATGGAATCAGAGAGGATAGGATCATGAAACTCCGCACGTCATAAAAATTCATGCACGGACTGTATATGAAACTACATACAACACTTCAGCATAGAATATTCCTTAACTGAATTTAAGTAAGATGTAATTTTGAAATGAAACAAAATATAAAGCATCATGTATTGCCCTACGCTCGCTTGGCTTGCTCTGTTAACACAACCGACAAACACTAACCCAAACATGAAATATAAAGCTGTAAATATTATTTAATTGAGACTAAACATAAATATAGTTTAAAAACACTAAAAAAACACGCTTTAATGATCAATCGAACTAAAAATGAAAAAATAATTATTAATACAGGCAGAAAATATTAATGAACGAAAAATATTAGTATTATTGTGAATAAATCGTGGGGCGCTTTGTGCTATATTTTATGTACAGGGTGTCCCATTTTCGATGATATTATGGGGTATCTCACTTACGAGTAAAGATAGAGAGTTGCGGTTTTCGCATTACTGTGCTACTTTTTTGTGAAAAGAATGATGGTATAAACAAAATTTTCATAGCCCGCTTCGTTTTTGAGATACAGAGCGAAATTGAAAATATTGCATTTTAGGACCCCCTTGTATCTCATGAGCATGAGCATCTTTATTTCTACATTAAACAGTTTCTCAACAACATTTCCTACATCTAATCATGCCTAATGTATGTATACAATACTATCTACTGTTGTTGTGCTAGGCGTTGTTAGCTCAACGCCGTTGCCAACAGTAAGGCACCCTTAGGGGGCTGTTCTTAACTTAATTATTTATAGGGTATGTGGTGCTGCATTGATTGTGACCTTTACTTGGGAAGAAACCCTTCAAAGGCGTTGCCTTCTTTGTTATTTGCTTAGAGCTCAGAAAAAAATACTTAGCGAAGGTTACCTGAAGGGGTAAATGTTATTGCCAGGGTAGGTATGCAGGGAAAACATCGAAAAAACCTGCTTGAACTGCCCATTATGAGCAGGCGATCATAAGAATAAAAGGACAATCACACTGTACAACATGAATGAATATATACAAGAGTATATACAAGAATGGCTTTATGCCATGTATAGACATAGGGCTGTTCCAGTGTAGTTGAAATTGCATTAGATTAGATTGGTCGAGCCTCACGGGTGCGGCTACGGAGTCATGGATGCTTCGGTGGCTTGAGTTCAGATTATATGCATGGGCACCGCTTGTGCGTATTTATACGCGCAGCGAGTCCCTTGGCAAGCCCCGCCCCCATGTCCGAACACGGTGAGCGGGCCAATCAAGAAGCAGCTCGCGCATACTACCTTGTTAATAGGTGCGTTTCTGCTCTCCTGATAGATGGAATTTTAAAGACATTTTAGAAAGTTGATTTTTGAAAACTAGGAGTAATGTGGTTAGAAAGATGGGATGAAAAGTGACGTTATTGAGAGTTGTGAGTTAAGGCGGCCTTAATTGCTTGTAAAATAGTGAGATATCTCTATATATGGTGCCGTGCGGGGTGCGATGTTCGGGGGTATATCTGAGATTGGCCAAATTGGCCGTAAGTGGCGAGCCCTTTATTTGTTGTTCGTAAAACCTGCATGCTATATTGTCAATATATTCATTGACATTTTCAATGTTTGCCATAGCATGCAGGTCCGTGATCCTCACTCTATCCCGAAGGGATAGGGAGAAGGCTGCCCGTAAATAATTATATTGAATAACCTGGAGTCTTTGTTTGTGGCATTTTGCCGCCGAACACCACACCGGGGCACCATATAGTAATGCTGGCCTTATGAGCGATCGATAGAGGGTGAGCTTACTGGCAGGACTCAGGTAGGATTTGCCCGCTACCAGCAAGCTCAACCCCTTTTTGATAGCTACGTTTTTATTTACTGTGGATTGAATATGTTTCCCGAAGTTTAATTTGGTGTCGAGAGTAATGCCCAGGTATTTAACCTGTGTTTTCGGCGTTATGACAGTATTCCCTACTACGAGGGGTGTGATGTCGATATCCCGTCTTTTGCGGGTGATTAGAATAAGCTCAGTTTTTGCAGCGTTAAGTGTGACTTTCCATCTCTCGTAGTAGGGAATGAGTGCATTTAGATGCGCTGTCAGGTTAGATTTAGCCACCTCTGCTTGAGGGTTGCGGGAATAAATTGCCGTATCGTCGGCAAATAAGGCTAGTCGGGTGCTAGGATGAGACGGGAGATCTGCTATAAAAAGATTGAAGAGTAGCGGCGATAAGACTGTACCTTGTGGCACTCCAGCTAGCAGTCGCCTGTTAGTCGAGGAGCTACAGCCAATCCGGGTGGTGAAAGTGCGCCCGGCAAGGTATGACTCGATGATGAGCGCTATCCAGTACAGTGGGAAGCTGTACTTTGCTAAAAGCTTATACAGCAACCCATCGTGCCACACCCTGTCGAATGCTTTCTCTATGTCCAATAACAGGAGCGCTGTAGATTGCCTGCTGTTAAACCCTTTATATATATCGGTGGCCAACTTCGCCGTCAGCAGTGCCATGCTGACCGCGAAAGCCAAATTGTTCCCGGGGTAAGATATCCTGCTCTTCGACTATCCTGCTTACCCTCGGCAAGATTAGCCTCTCAGCCACCTTCCCGAGGGTACTTAGCAGGGATATGGGCCGATAAGATGCCGGCAGTTTGAGATCTTTTCCCTGTTTAGGGAAATGAATTATGGCCGCTACCTTCCAGGATTTAGGGAAGTGTTGTAGCCGGATTACCGCATTGACAATATGCATGAATTGAATAAGTGTTTTATTAGGTAAGTTCTTCAGGATTATGTTCGGAATGTTGTCCGGGCCGGGAGCTTTGTTTCTCGGAAGACGACAAAGGACTTTGCGTATTTCCGCTGGGGTTATTCTCAGTTTATCAAACACTGACGGAGGGATAGGATATTTATGTTGTTTAAAAGCATTTACAGTGTTGGTTTAAAGCTGTTGCTCGGGCAGGGTGTTAGGCGCCTCGCTGAAGACGCTCTCCAAGTAATCCGCGAAGGCTTCCGCTTTTCCTTGGTCTCCTATAATATCTAGGCCTCTGTGCCTGATAACTGGAATTTGCGTATAGCCTCCGCGGACTCGCTTGGCCAACTTCCACAGCGAGCCATCTTCCCTGTTTACGCGATTTATGTATGCGAGCCACGCATGGTTCCTGTGCTCGCGTATCTCTACCCTGATCTCCTCGGTCAGTGCATTGATTTGAGCGGATCCCTCTCTTGTCCGGTTTCTCTGCCATCTTCGTCGAAAGCGATTTCGAAAGGTGATAAGTTCAAGGATATGATCTGGGAGGGATCCGGTCCTAGGGCGCAGAGTGACTCTAGGACAAATGGCATCGCGGATGCGCTGGATATTTAATGTCAGTTTATCTTCCTCGCTTTCTAGAGCCTGGACGGACACTATTTGCCCAGGGACGACAGTTAACTCACTCAGCCTTGCTTGGAACACTCTCCAATCAATATTCTTGTACGAAACGACGGTGTTGTTCTCCACAGGGACCCTGCAGTACAGTCCAATACTGATTGGCAAATGGTACGAGTTTAGAGCGTTAAGTTCCTGAAGCTGTGTAGTTCTTATCGTTCCCCGAGTTATAGCTATGTCCAGGAACGAGGGACTACGAAGAAAAGTAGGATTTGGCGTTCGGTGATAGGACATTTCCAGGTTGTTTTCGATTATCCTCTTAAATAATCTACCCCTGGTGTTAGTTACGCCGCCCCATTCGGCATGCGTGGCATTCAAGTCCCCTATCAACAGGGATACTCTGTTCTGCGGTAATAAAGCAAAGAGGTCGTTTGCAGTGAGGCGGAGACCCGGGGGCGCATACCCACAAATACGTAAGCCGCTCTCCGTCTCGATACAGACGTGTTCTATTGCGGTCCGCAAATGTTGAATTCTTTTATAGCGGAGCGACCTATGTATGAGACAGGCCACGCCTCCCCCGTTTCGATCGGGCCTATCAAAACGCTCGATGTTATAGTTCCTAATCTTTAGTGTAAAGTTAGGAACTAATTTCGTTTCGATGAGAAAGACAACCTGAAAATTGGATGTGTGCATAAAGTTACGAAACTCGCCCAATTTTGAACTAATTTCGTTGCAATTCCAAGATGCGACAAATAACATTTACAATTATATATTAAAGCGAGCATATTCATAGGAGAAAAAGCGGATAGAAGCTTGTAGAATCTCCGCCTTGTCGCCCTGACATGCTTCGAGCATGTTAGAGTAGCATTCGAGAGCCTGAAAAAGCTGCTCTAGATTTACTAAATTATTGATATTTGCTACTACATTATTCAAATTGCTCATCATTGATGAGATATTTACATTATTGTTAGACATATTTACATTTTTATTTACACGGGCAGCACCACTAACCTGTTGTACATCAGCGTGTTGCATACATTGCAGCTTGTTCTGCTGCTCTTGGGGTCTACGAAGGGGTGGAAATTGAATTGCTCGTCTCGTTGCCCATTGCTTAGGGCTTGGTCCCGTGGACCGTTAGCAGCTCTTGCAGTGTCCTGGCTTCTCCAGGCTGGGTTCGCCGGAGGGGGTGCAGGATGGTATACTTGTTTCGGTTTAGTAGTCGTTGCTTGTATAATGTTTAGTTTATAAACATATACCGGGCAAGTTTCGTCTATGGCACGGTGTGGGCCCCCACAGTTCACACACTTGAGGAAATCTTGATCACATTGCGTGATTTCGTGCGCTCCAGCGCATTTGCTGCAAGCCACACGACGACTGCAGTATGTCTTGGCATGGCCAAACTGCTGGCAATTTTTGCACTGGAGGACAGGTTTCCCTGACCGCCTGGCCTCCCAGTGCACACGTACGCACATCAGTGTTTTTATGTCTTGATTAAGTTTCTTGACAGTGAAATTAGTACCAAGAATAACTAAGTACATCGGTACTTTGGTCTTCCGCATCTCGTATACGCTTTTCGGTTTAATGTTGTATTCATCGCTGAGGGATTCGCTAATCTCCTGTGGCTTAATTTCGCCGTCTAGGCCGCGGAGCACGAAAGCCCTCGTCTTTTCTTGATTTTCCGCGTATGTATGATATTCGGTCCGTCCAGTATCTAGTGCTCGTTTTAGCGCATGCAGATCATTGGCAAGGCTACAATATACGATAACTGAATTTTTTGTGTATTTCAGTTCGTATTGCTTAATATGTAGTGCTTTTAGGTCGTCACGCAGTTGTCTATGATCAGACGGTCTACCCTTAATGACGACTGTGGGTAGGGGTTGTTGTTTTGGCTTGGGGGCTGATTTCCCCTGCTTGGTCGGGTTAGATTTGTTACGTTTTAAATTAGACGCCGAGGTGGACGCAACACTTACGGTGTCCTCGTCCTCGGTGTTGATGTCCTGGAGGGGTTGGTACGTGTTATTTGTGGGCACAGGGGGTTGGCCCATGTCAAGGGTAACGACCTTAAAGTTCCGTTTAAACGGGATTTGTTTAAACGGCGTCTTGAAGTTTTCCGTTTCTTTCGGCTGTACCGGGGGAACAGAAATGGGCGGAGGCGGAGGAGGAGCCATCGGGTTTGGTTAGGTGGCGGTGTTTTCTGCTACGATTTCTTTGGATAACAAAGAAATTTCAGAATTTTTTTGCGGTTGTTTGTTATCCGTCAAGGTGACCTTAGGCTTTTTAAAGGTTTCACTATTTTGGATATTAGAAGGACTAGCCTTCTTTTTCCCGGTATCAATTTTGGACTTTACCTGGCGTTTTATTCCATACGGATGGAATTCGCGTTGATGTTGGCGAGCTCGGGTTACAGAGCGTTGGCTTCGTAGTAACTTAATTCATTAAAATCGCGAAACTTTTCACTATTCATTCGACACTGTACGCAGACCTCTGCGTAGTTTTGGGATCTGTTTCTCAGTTTACGGGCCGTGTCGTCTGATATTTTCGAGGAGGTCGACTCCATCGAGATATTCGATATATTGGACATCGTGTCCTCATCGTCAGAGTTGTCGCCCATAAGGGCAGTTCCTGGGGTTTCGTCCCAGGAGACTAAGAAATAAGTAGCACCTGTATATGCTAGTGCTATTTTATTTTTAATATCAAAATAAAACCTAAGTATGAATATTATTCACAATGGGCCGGAAAAAAAAACAAATTCCGATAAACTGATAAGTCACCGTGAGAGAACCGATAAACCGCTACGATGTACACCTGTAGGTGTTTCGAACCGAACTCCCCCTTGTATCTCCATCATCCTTTAACATATCGCAAAGCTAAAAAATTGTTCTTACACAGTTTTTAACGTAGAATCCAGTGGCCTGATCAGATTTTCGCTGTGAGGTCAATTTTTAGCTATAAATCAAACTTGTCTATTTTTTTAATGGAATTTATTTTTCGTTTGATTGGAAATTTTATAAGCTTTATAAAAATATGTTATACGTTATATGTGTTTTAAATAATAAGCCTAAAACTCATAATTTCACAAAATGTGCCTCTATACCACGCACTTGTATTTTTTTAATTGAACACCCTGTATATTTTTCTTTCATTTGATTGGAAGTTTTATAAGCTTTCAGCCCTCCACCTCATCGGGAACATGCCGAACGGATCGCGATCTGGCGTCAGTTACAAACAAACAAACATACATACATAGAAGTGAAGCTAATAAAAGCGTGTTAAAAATGTAATTTTCGTAATAGTTTACTAACTGTTAAAAGAAGGAGGGGGTCATAAATGCAAAAACCAATGCATTTTTAAAGGAAGACGAAGTATTTGGTGCTCCTTGCGATTCTTGCAAAAGCATTTTTTGTACAGATTGTTCATCAATCAACACGACAGAAGCACATGCAATCGCTTTGATCATTGATGTATCTCTGTATAGAATGTAAAAGAGGTATTTGTGGAACTTGAAGAGGAGAATCGAAAACTTCTTAGGGAAGCAGTAGAAAAAGACGCGCTTATTAAACGTTTTCGTCGAAATACTCAAGACTTTGAGGAATGCGTTTTAAACATGATAGCATCAAAGAGCAAAAGGAAGATATTTATGAGTTGAATAAAGAAATAACTGAATTATTAGAAAAAAATAGAATTGGAGAGTAGATCTAGCAGCCAGACTAAGGAAATTAATGATTTAAACACCTTTAGAAATCAGATGGTAGTAAGTATTGAAACTCTTACAAAGGATAACGAGAGCTACATCAATGAAATAAAGAAAGCAAACTATGAATTGTTTCACTACGAAATAGTAGCGATGATGTAAAGAGTATTGTCAATTCTGCTCAGATGTCTCATCCCGCTGGAACAAAACAACCAGCATCAGCGCCCATGAGAAAGTCTCAAGTTCTTCTATTTGGTAACAAATCGTGTGTAGCAGAAACAGGGAGATTGCTGAAGCAACGCATTGGTTCTAATTTTGGTACAAATTGTCAGTATAGGGACAGAGCTACTCTGGAAGAACTGATTGATGCCTTTTTACCATTGGCGAAAAATTTTACTAAAACCGATTTTGTTATACTTCTCACTGGCAAGGAGAATGCGGTAAGAGGACAAACTATTTCAGAGAGATATCTAGAAATATTGAAGGCTACTGCTATGGAATGCAATTTGATAATTATTGGACCCTCTTTACAACTGACAGACACATTTTAAACCGCATTATTAATAATACAAACATGTCTATTTATAAAAGTACGAGTTGCTGTAGACATAAGTTTCTATGTCTAAGTTTGGATAACTTTATGTATGCAAAGTGGAATGGTAATGCTAGTTACTCCGCAAAGAAGAATATTATTTCTTTTGGGAGTGTGGCCAACGCGTAACCTAGTTGTGAGCGTCATCCAAAATCTGCCTGACGCTGAGACTGTTTTACCCCAGCACCGGGGTGATCAGGATCAAAATCGTGAATTTTTAAATACTAGCTTCCAAAATCAGTGCAAAATAGACGACTCAAATTTAAATTTCTATCAGAATTCTCTTTCAATATTGTACTTAAATATTCAGTCAATTAGAAACAAAATAGATGAACTGTATTTGCTTTTGGAAGCGCAAAATCTTCCGGATATTGTCTGTATAACTGAACACTGGTTAAAACCTGATGAAGGGTGCGTTTTGTCGCAATATGTAACTGTCTCTCACGGGGGTTCCATGATAATGGCCAGGAAATCGTTTTTTGAGGATAACAGATATGAATCCATCAATAAATACAAGATTTTGAATTTTCAATGATTTTCTCAAAAATTACTAAACTAGTAATTGTCTGCATTTACCGTAGTCCTTCCTCAAACATCTGCGATTTTTTGACAGGAACATCTATTGTCAGGCTTACCAAAAAGCGACGACATTGTTTTATTGGGAGATTTTAATATTAATTTTATTGAATTTGACTCACCAGGTACTATTAATCTAAGCACTTTGTTGGAATCTTTTAGTTTGGTTATGCATGTGGATTCCTCCACTCGAATAACTCAGTATGCTTCAACAATTATTGATTATTTTTGCTCATCGTTGAACCCAAACAATGTGGTCTGTTCTGTCATAGCATCGGGTCTATCAGATCATGAGGCCATTCTAGGGAGGGTTATGCTAAGTCCACACAAGAAAAAACCAAAATATAAATATGGTACGCTTTTTGATGGAAAAAATTTCAATAAGTTTGATCATGTATGCTCTGATGTGATTTGGAATGACATATTCCGATCTGAATTGACCAGATGGACCACTTGAGAATTACTTCTTCCAGAAATGCTTTAACAAAGCGTTTCCTATGCAAAGAATTAAGGGAAGAGAGAAAAAACGTTGGATAACTGAGGGTCTTAGGGTTTCCTCTGAAAATATGAGATGTCTGCTTACTATTAGGAAGTTTACCCAGGATGAAGTATTTCTAAATTATTTTCAGAAATATCGGGGTTTGTACCGGAAATCGATCAAGCTGGTTAAAAAAAAGGTACTATAGGACCGTTTGGATGCGTCGGGGAACC
>MU182099.1:145762-179475 GCA_016904865.1 Pissodes strobi
GAGAGAGAGAGAGAGAGATAGAGAGATACAGATAGAGAGAGAGAGGGAGAGGGAGAGAGAGAGAGGGGAGAGAGACACAGAGAGAGAGAGAGAGAGACAGGTTTAAGTTGACAATCAAGTGATTTTACGGTACTTAATGACCATTTATAAGGCGACATTATGTAATTTTCCAGGGTAAGAACGATAAAACATAGGCCAAAGTAACGAATTGTTGTGTTTTACTCAACTAGATCACTTATCGCATTTCATTATAGTTCAATCTTAATAATTAATGCCATTTTTCTATTATTTTAGATGGTATTGATGGGAAACAAGCCCGCCGGACGGGCACTAGTGGTCCTCTCGGCGAACTTTTCGACCACGGTCTCGATTCCTATACAGCGGGCCTGATCCCCGCCGCCATGTACTCGATATTCGGACGGGGGGCCCGTTACAGTGTACCCCCTTTCCGCATGTTTTTCACCTTGTGTAACGTGCTGCTAAATTTTTATTTGACGCACTTTGAGAAATACAACACCGGAGTGATGTTCCTGCCTTGGGGGTATGATTTTACCATGTGTGGTATGATTATCGTATTTCTAATTACTGGGGTAAGTATAGGTTAGATCTAAGTTTATTATCAGCTTGTTTATATACTTTTTTTTCCAGTTTACCGGCTCAGATCTATGGCAATACAGCATTCCTGGCGGTATAACCAACGGAATGCTGGTGGAACTGACGCTTTATATTTCATCCATGATCTCGAACTGGCCCATTGTTTATTACAATATCTACAAATCATACCGAGACGGAACGGGGTACATGAGATCTTTCAGTGAGGCCATCAGACCTCTGATTCCCTTGGTTTTGTGCTATGCCATTATGTTTCTGTGGATTATGGAGAGCCCCTCGAACATTGTGGACAGAGATCCGAGGGCGTTCTTTTTCCTTATGGGAACAATATTTTCAAACATATCGGTATGTAATAATAATATTAATAGTTTTTTTGTTGAAATATCTAACATAATTAGTTAAGAAAAATCGTTAGTTTTCGTAGTAAAAACGAATAAGACCGTCATTATATTTAATTCTTTAAATTTACCACTACAGGAATGACGATTGTATTTGTGGTGAGAACTGAACTTCAATATCAAAGTATAATACTGTAATTTATTATTGACTGTACACGTGCAAAATAGGGTAAACGGATAGTTGCTTGGTCAATCTGGTCTAGGATATCTTACAACATAAATTGAAGAATTGATTCATGATAAAACATGTTCAAAGTCATTCCCAGAAATTTAACAGAATCAACCTGAGTTACATTTTTACCTTCAAATGATTCAGGATCATTACCTCTAAACCTTACCAAGGCATTTTTTGAGTTTGCTATAATATTATTATTAATAATAATACATTTTTTGGATATGTTGCTTTCCTTCTTATATAGGAATTCAAAATATCAAAGCGTTTCCTTTTTTTATAGAAAAAAAACATGTCCCTGAATTTTTGGGTCCCCTCTCTTATTTCCACAGTAACCCATGTTCTACTGAACTCCCTCTCTTGAACAGTAGTTCAAACAAGAGGAACACAAATGTCAAAATTAAAGTGAAATTTAAAAATCCTAGCAAAGGTTTCAAATCCTCATTTGATTCAAAATCAAATTCTTTATTGGTTACAGAAACAATGGTTGCTTACACAAGTTAATGAAATATTAATTTAACTAGGTCCTACATCTAGCCAAAAACAAATAGTTAAAATTATTTATTACAGTCTAAAAATGGTTTATCAACTCACTATATGTATAAAAAACGTTTTTCAGTAAAAAACTCGATACATGCCTCTTAAATAGTCTTAAATTGAATCAATGGAAGCTGTCTGACTGCGATTGGCAATTTGTTGAATAATTTGGGTCCCAGGTAATGAGGCCCGTCTTGAGTTCTTTTAAGATGACAGAAGTTTGAGAGCAGGTTCGACTTGAGCCGTGTATCATGCGAATGGATATCATAGTGACATTCATATAGATTTAGACTCTTTTTGATATGCAACAGATTTTCAAATATGTAGATGGACGGCAGTGTCAGAACTCGAAGATTAATAAAAAGCTCCCTGCTCGGCTCCCTACAATCTTCCCTATAGCCTAATCCACAATTCTTATGGCTTTTCTCCGAAAAACTCTCAGCATGACATGAGTGTCCCCATACAAGGACAGTATAGGCCATTGTACCATGAAAAACACCAAAGTAGGCAGATCTCAGAATCTCTCGAGACACACTGCGTAGCATAAAAAGATTGTTCTTTAGTCCAGCCGCCAACTTGTCAACCTGTACCTCACACATCTTGGATCGAGATGAACTCCTAGAAACTTACACACATTTATATCTCCATCAATGCTACTTCTTTACATGCTATTTGTTTTGCTCTCATTAAGGTGAAGCCCATTTTCCATGAGCTCTCCTGCAATGTCCTAGAGTCAGCACCAGTATCTGTTACGGAACAGCATGGTGGTGTCATCAGCAAAAAGTGTAAATTTGGCATTGGGCTCAATATTTGGTAAGTCATCGACAAAAATTGAGAATAAGAGAGGCCCAAGCACAGATCCGTGTGGGACACCAATATCAATAGTGCCCTTCGCTGATGTGGCACCACCAACTCGAACCACCTGAGTTCTTGCTGCCAAACATGATGTTATTTAATCAATGCTGCTATTGCCAAAATGGTTGGCAGAGATGAAGTGATTAGTGATGTGGATTGCAATACATTTTTCAAACATCTTCGAGGAAACTGGCAAAAGTGATATCGGTCTATAATTTTCAGGAAGATCCCTATTACCCTTTTTAAAAATAGGAGTCACTAAAGCCTCTTTATGGAAGCTTAGTAGTTAGTGACACAATAATCTGATTTTTTACTGATTTTATCAATTTTACACTGAAACTAAAGATATCCTGACTGCTCTTGATTTTTAAACTGCCAATGATGTCCCTTACTTTATTGAAAGATACCTCTCTGAAGAGGAATGGATTCGAGGGGGGAGCAACAGTATGCACTAATCAGATGGGATCAAATCAGCTGGTAGAACCAACTCCGCCAAATCAGGGACCACATTTGTGAAAAAGCTATTAAATGTATCAGGAGGAATAGTTCAATTTTGATCAAAATTTGTTTTAACATTTGGTCTGTTTTGATTGATTATCTTCCACATACATTTAGCAGGATTGGTTGCGTCTCTAATAAGATGGTCATTTGTTTGAACACGAGCACTTCGGAGTGCCACCCTGTACTCCGCTTTAAATTTATTTAGAGCAAGTTTAAAGGCCTCGCATGGATACTGCCTATTCAGGTCATTCAAGAAATGGAGCTGTCCTCGCATGTTTTTAGGTCATCATTATTGAACCAGGAGATGTTATTACCCTGATCAGGGCGGACCCGCTAGTGTTTTTCTGGGAAGGACCCCAAATAAGCCTCATTCAGCAATGAAACAAACTGCTCAAGTCTCATTTATACTGTCACGACTTGTGTTTTTTATCGGTGACGACACGCCTTACTTAGCGTGTAGGAGAGCAACTCAGATTTAGGAACGCACTACGTCAAGTTGAGAAGAGATAATAAAGGAGACACATCGATAAAAACAATAACAAGTTTATTTACAAACAAACTTAACAACGGTTAGATTGTATACTAATAAAGGCGTGTTTAAGATTATAGATTAATTAAGAGTTTACACTATACCCAATTAATATGAAATGCATGTCTTCTCGAGGGAGGCTTAGTTCAAAGTTTGTCTAGCAAGCGACGTCACTATTTTATTAATAAAGTTTATGTGAGCGGGTTGTCTTTTATTTAGGTATTTGTTCTGATATTTATAAGGTAAGACTTTTAAATTCTATCACAAATTGCTAAGGCACTTTAACTACTCTTTGACACTCCCCAAAAACTATCCCTTCACTAGAAGTTCTAATACTTCATAAATTCGACTCTCTCTATACTTTTTAGTAGCCCCCGAATGCCGTATACCTATGCATACGTTCACCCAGGTTAGGTAAGGACCTGACAACCTTATACCTGTGTATAAGTGTTCTCAGTTATGGGGGTTGTGGGATAGAACAGCTAGAAGCGTACGCACCTGTGTGCTGTACGGCAACCAGACTGAGCGGTTTGAGAGACCCAAAAGTCTGATTAATTCGGCGTTTGCCTGCGTATTTATATGTTACAAAATGCTGATGATTGCATCATTAAGGATCAAAGTCGCTCCCGTCGACCGCTCAAATTGTTTATAATTAACAGTGAATGTTTATATAACATTTTTCAAGTTCAAGTTCAAACTTGCGACAGGGTGATATTTAATTAATGATTTTAATTAGTTCACAATACCATCATCAGCCAGCTTGACAAAACTCCAATCATCATTGCAAACTGCATCAAAAAACCCCACCTTCCCAGCCTATGTAATAGTTCGACAAATTTGTCCTAGTTTTTTACTTAAGGTATGTACTTTTACTAATTGACTTTTGTGATTAGAGAGATTTAATTCTAAAGTAACAGAAAGTGGGACAGCTAAAGATTCGCTCACAAATATGTTGTCAAACAATGCATTGCCACGAGTTGGAGTTTATATGGTGTTTCTCATACCAAAAGAGTCAAACAAGTCACAGAGATGCACGGCCCTTATTTCAACACCGCTCAAATCTACATTAAAATCACCTGCTACTGTTACCTGTTTAGTTGTTTCCAGTGCCACCAGTACAGCCTCCATTGAGTCAAGAAAGAAATGAAAATTACCCGATGGATACAAGTTAATATTCTCAACAAAAACACCAGAAACTTCTATACATTTTTCAATGTTACAAAAATATCAACATAGTTTAAAATTTTTCACTTAAGACAAGACTTTATAAAAACTGCAGTGCCACCACCAATGGCATTTGCATGACTATGAAAAGCTCCCAATGTACAATTTGGTAGGTTGAAGGACAATAATTAATCTTGAGTCAACCAATGTTCGTTTAAGCGTATTACGTCCAAGTTTCTATCAATTATAGAAGCTTCAAATTCATTTATTTTATTTCTTATGGACCTTATATTTATATGCAATACACTAAAATCTACCTTATTGCGTGATTGAGCCTCAGTCAGGAAGAGGGGATTTGCCTCCTTTCGAATATTAGTCACCTCAAGTTTAAAAAGGCATTTACGGTAACACCCTTTGGCCAGAAATCTGAATTAAGAATCTGCTCCTTTTTTCCAGCAGGTGTGCCTATTTTGTATGAGTTGAAGAAACGATCTTTTCTAGTTGTTAATAGCTCGCATTCACATTCCACATCTGCATTTTCTTAAATGTTGAAGTTTTATCACCTTATCAGCCTCCTTCTTGCCTGCAATTGTGCTGAATCTAAGTTTAATATCATTTGACTTAGTTCTCCTGCCATTATATCTTCTGGCTTTAGGAAACTCGAAGCCTTCCTGGTCAATTTCTTTGTTAACATTTTTTGTTTGTTTATTTTCTTATCCCACTTGCAGATTAATTGCGGATGAACTGTCATTTGATGTCGCTGGCATTGTTGCCGCGATGACTGCGCTCGTTGGTTTGTCTTTATATTTTTCGTCTTAACTAGGAAGCCATTTACTTCCAATGTAAAAGCTGAATGATCGGAAATATTAGTTTCCACGTAAGCATGACATTGATAATTACTGTCTAAATCAGAAAATATATCACTAAATCTGATTAGAGAGCCAACGTTAATATTAATTGCAACAAACAATAGCAATAGCATTTCACTGGAAATTTTTCAGAGAATAATATCAGAATCGAATCAAAATAAACTTTATTGTCCAAGAATACAATTCTTATTGACAAAGCCAAAACTGAAGCTAAAGTGAGCCAGTGCGGATCTGATTAAAATACTAAAATACACATACTAACACAAAAAACAATAAACAAAAAACAGACTCGCCTATTAAACCAATATACACAAAAAAAACCATATGGCCATCTAGTTGTGAAATTAACTTAAAATTGGTCTTAAAATTAAGCGCATGTACAGGCATACTATACAAACAGGTTCAAATCCTAACTGATCTGCAAACAAATCACCCAGGCAATCCACCAACCCAAGATCAATAAAACAAAATTTGCATTAAGGTTCAGATAAAAAAATTACAAATTATTGGCAAAAACGCAGATACTGTGTAATAGGCTTCACCGATAAGGTGTCTTCTGACCGCTCGCCGAAACAAGGCAAGTGAGCTTAAGGAGGTCATTTCAATAGGGAGATGATTAAACATCTTCTTACTATCATATATAAGAGATTTCTTGGTCAAACTGGAATTTGGAATAGGCAACGGCAAGGTATAGGCCCGGCGTGTAACTGGGCTCCGAGCCCAAGAGCGTGCTCTTGTATATAAGGCTCACAGTTTCTAGGATAAACAACGATGACAAGGTTAATCAAATCAAATCATTTATTGGAATAATAGTACAAAAGTTCATTCCAAAAGGAAACATATTTTGTAAAGACTGGTATTCCCTATAGTTAAAATACAATACAACTTACAAAATCAGTCGGGTGTTAGAATAGTAAATACACATAATAAAAAATGTTAAACAGCATATACGTAAATATATACAAATCTTTACACACTACAACTAAGTTATTATTACACAGAGATCCCAGAACGCTGCATTTCTAGAAAACGTTTTTGAAGGTTGTTGCTAAATTTTAACAAAGATGTTGAGTCATCTACTCCAAAAATGTACTTGTTTATTAGCTTAGGAGCTGTATAAGAAAAGCAGCCAGTAAATTTAGAAGTCTTATGCTGGGGAAAGTCATAACTATTTACATTTCTCAGATTTACAGCGTGTAACTCATTTATCCTCGTCAGTTTAACAAACAAGTACTGAGGAGCCCTATTACGTAAAATGTTAAGCAATTGTTTACAAAGAGACAGTGCAAACATACATTCTATTTTTAAAATGTTAAAGTCATTAAAGTAAGGTGTAATATGATCACAAAATGATGTACAAAAACTAAATCTAAAACAGGAATTTTGTAACTTATTAACATAGTCGGAAGACAAAAACTGTAGTAGATAGATGAACAGGAATCTATAGGACACAGCACCAATGAACTCACGAGCTGCCATTTGGTATCAGGTGGAAGACAGTATTTAAATTTATATAGTGACTTTAATTTTGAGTAAGCTAAACCTATTTTATTATTAACATGAGCTTTAAAATTTAAAAAGGGATCCAACAAAACACCAAATTTTGTTTTATCTGTTCAGTCAATGGAATGACTTTATTGTTTAGCCTAATCATACAATGATTATTTAAAACTTTTTCTCGGGCACTTTTACTTCCCATAGTCTTATTAGAATTAAGGCAGATACCATTCTTCAGTGACGATTCGTAAATTCTTTGCAAAGTCTCATTGAGGCAGTTCACAGTCGGAACATGATTCTCAGGATCACCAGATACATACACCTGGGTATCATCCGCATATTGATGGGCTTTACACCCATCATTCGAGAGTAGTTCATGCAAATCTGCGACATAAATAGAAAAAAGTAAGGGCCCAAGGTACCTGTGGTACGCCCTTATTTACTGGTAACTCTTCGGGCATATTTTCGTTTAAAGAGACTCTCTGAGACCTGTCTCTTAAGTAGGCTCTAAACCAATCAAGCGCGACTCCCTGGATTCCATAGTATTGCAGTTTTAAAACCAAGAGAGAGTAACTAACGAGGTCAAAGATCTTTGAGTAATCGAGGGCAACCAGAAATGTAAATTGACCTTGATCAGTTGCTCTGGATATATCATCCACGATTTTTGTCAGAGCACTTGAGGTGTCGTGTCTCTTACGAAAACCGGATTGAAGCAAGGGTATTATTCTGTTTGATTCAAAATATTCGGTGAGCTGTGATGCAACGATTTTTTTCAAGAATCTTCATGACGATTGAAATAAGGCTGATAGGTCGCAAATCTTCATATTGGGTAGCAACTGGAACTTTTGAAATGGGAACCACTAGAACCTTTTTCCAAGTAATAGTAATGTCGCCCTTCTCTAGCGAATAGCGAATGATGTGACAAAGAGCGTCCTTGTAGTGTGGTAAGACGAGCCTCGGCATCTTCAGAGTGACTCCATCCAGACCCGAGGCATTTGATTGTACTTCACGAACTTGCTCTTCTATCATTTCGGTGGTCACAGGGGTGAAATTCAAGTTCAGTCCATGCCTAAAGCTATTTTCCTGAAAGTGTCTGCAGGTGTCAATTTCGATATTAGTATTTCTAACCTCATTCACAAGGAAAAAATTCATATTGTTATAGTTTTGAATTTCTGAATCCAATTCATGAGCAGTCTTTCTATGAATATTATAAATATCCATTTCTCTCCACGTCTTACGAGGACAGGACTTGTTGCCAATCACATGAGTCTGAATATATGCCTTTTTCTCGCATCGAACAGCATTAGATAGATAATTGCGCAAATCCCTATAATAATCCAGCTGTATCTGGTCCTTGGTTTGTAAGCACTCTTTATAGGCTTCTCTTTTAAGTTTGCTTTCAATATTCGTTGTGATTTAAAAAAAAAAAGCCTGCAGGAATTCCTCGGCCCTGCGCCACACAAACATCTAATTGCTCGTTTCTGCAAAATAAAGATTGTTTCAAAGAGTCTCCGGTTATAGTGACCCCAAAACGCAATGCCGTAGAGAAGCCTGGACTCAACCAAGGCATAATATACGCCCCTTGCAGTAGAAGCGTCTAACTCCCCAACGACAGTCCGAATGGCAAAACACGAAGAAGCCACCTTCTTGCTTAAGCACGCAATGTGCCCCCTCGAACCCTTAACCCGCATTCAGCAACAAGCCCAAGAATTTAGCATCATCAACGGGCCCCAGGGGACTGCTCTCAAGCGACACTCGGCCCAACTCGCATTTAAATCCCACAACATGGGTCTTATCTGTATTTAGCAGCAGCAGGTTTGCGTTAAACCACTCCCCTACCTTCATCAAATCCTGTGTTATTTGGTTGTTTAGACCGTTTATTGTCTCTGAGTGCCATAGGATTGTAGTATCATCCGGAAAGAAGGTAAATTTTCCCTGAATCAACACAAATCAGATCATGTATGTATAGAAGAAACAGAATAGTCCCTAAGACCGACCCTTGTTGTACTCCTTTTCGATGCGAACGACCCAACAAACACGCGTTGATTCCGGCTTTCAAGAGAAGTCCGAAACTACTCAAGAGCGACGTCCCTCAACCCATATTGATGAAGCTTAGAAGCAGTATTTAGTGACTGACACAGTCAAAAGCATTGGATAAGTCACAAAACACCGCCTCTGTGGCGTCTCCCACATTTAAAAATCAATACGCACTCTCAAGGAATCGAAAAATAGCATCTCCTGTATTCTTACTAGCTTGAAAGCCAAACTGGCTGCTATTAATAATGCCGTTTTTCTCCAAAAATTACACCATCCTTTTTTTACCAGCTTTTCTATTATTTTCGATAGAGTAGACAGCAGCGCAATAGGTCGAAAATTCGATATCTGGTCAATATCGTCACCCTTATATATTGGCACCACCTTTGCCCTTTTTAAAGGTGAAGGGAAAGCACCCGATGCCCAAGAACTATTTACTGCGTCACTCAAGACTCGAAGAACATACTTTATTTTTAATGTTTGAAATGGTATCAAGGATCTCACCAGGGTCAGTGGGAGAGAAGCTAAACGAGTCTCCTATCAATATGTTAGAGAGATATTGCATGGGATCCGTCCCAGACTGAACGCCCCCAGCAAGCCGGTGCCGGCGCGGCGCGCAATGCTGCAGGAAATGCTCATTCGCCGAATCAGGATCCGGATTGTATAAAGAAGCAATCCGAGATTCTCGAGTAAGTTCCCCAACAATGGCCCAACTCTCCTTTTGCCTATTATTTGACCCATTTAATCTACTGTTGTAATAAGACCGTTTTGCCTCTCGAATGAGACGTCTGTAAAGTCGTCGGTAGTTATAGAAGTAGTTCCAAAAAAAAAAACGACTATTAACTTTTCGCATGGAATGTAGTGATCTAGGTTTTTAAAAGATACCTTTAGATCCCTGGTGACCCATGGCTTCCTATGCTTCTTTCTGATTGGTCTGATAGGAAAGCATTTATAAAAAATTTCATTTTTAATATAAAATTAATTTAGTAGAATGGGAGTGTCGTAGATGTTGGCCCAATTAATTCTATAATATTCTCGATCAAACCTAATATATAATGCTACTAAATATTCGACCATGGGTCCGTCCGGCTTACCGCTCCCAAAGTCACCATCAAAAGTGCCTACAACAGCTTCGTGGTCAGAGAGTTTATAATATTACAAACAAAATTGTCTCCAAAATTGGAACAAATATAGTCAATACATGTGCTAGATTGCCTAGATATACGGGTTGGACCATTCACATGCATAGCCAAATTGTGCGATTGTAAAAGGTTTTTAAGTCTTAAAGTAGATGGACATGTTCCATCGCTAAAATTTATATTAAAGTCTCCAGCCAATAAAATGTGAGTATTGTTTTTAAATTAGCATAGCAGTGCATTAAGATTCTTAAGAAATGCTGTTAAGCACGACGAATGTGGACGATAGAGACAAACAATATACAAATTATAAGGCTTCCAAAATTACTATTGAAAACGCGAATTCTCTTTCAACAATAAAATTATCAAATCTACTGCATCATTCAAACAAATGTCCATTATCATGTACCATAATCAAAGTTCCTCCATGAATAAAATTCGGTCTACAGTAGATAGAAAGAAGGCTATATTTAGGCATGTGAACGGTTTCTTCAGGCCTCCAGAGTCATGCAATTTAAATAGAAACTGAATTGAAAAATATAAATAATGAGGAATGGAATTTAAAATTTGTTTAAAGTTTTTGTGTCTGCCTAAACATCGAGCATAAAGTTTTGTAAGTCTTTCAACCATCGTGTTCTAAACATTAGGAAAACATTTGTAGACCTATCTGCCCTATACAATGCTCTGGAAGAAAAGTTTGATCGTTTATACGTTTCAAAAAGTCAGCTAGACTAATGTGAAATATTATCTTTTAGTGTCGGGTAATCGTAGCACAGATGAGTAGTACAAGATGTGATTGGTTCAACTGGATGTTCGTTCCTACCTTGATTACCGTAATAATTGCTGGAATCACTCAGTGGGTCAACCTAGAAGTAGTCTTGTTGTACGCGTTGTGTATCGGAACCTCCATAGCGCATATTCATTATGGAACTTGTGTGGTAAGTATCTTACTTAATAATAATATAATAATTTAAGGACTATGATACTGCAGACTAACTGATGAAAAATATGTAGATCACTCTAATATCAAGGTCAATAACTACATGTTCGCATTTTTTATTCCATTTCTAATTGGTATGGCATTTTTTAGGTTCGTGAGATGTGTAGACACTTCAAAATCAACTGTTTCACAATAAAAAAGCATTCAGATTGACATGATGACGACAACGCGTGATCAGGTAACAGAGAATTCTGCTATTTCGTTTTGGTTGATAAATTTTTTTACGATCTTTAAGAAAAAATGTTCCTTAATAATTAATAAGCATTTTCAATAAGGATCTTATGATGCCCCACTGTAATCTGGACAAACAGATGTTCGACGTTTCCCACGGCTGATGGAATCTGTTTACATGAAAGATTTGCTCTGACCGCTATTAGGATTCCACCCCGGGTTTTATGCCTACTAGTTTTCACAGACTTATCACACCTAAACACCATATACCACTCCCAACCGTGGAGTGCGCGCATGCTTGGCAAGCGGTTTAGAAATTACGGTGTCGGGAAATCTCAATTCATCGTGAAAACTACAGGACATTTTAAAATCATCTTAACTTTAAAACACTTAATAAATGTGGATCCATGCAGCCCAAATAATATTTTTATAAAAACGCCATAAAATTAAAATATTAGTAGCCCTAACCTCACATAATAAAAACTCATAAAATATTGATCAAATCATATCAAAACCCCAACTTTCTCGGAAGGATCCGGTACAAGAAAGGATAAAACAAAGAATCATAGACGATTATGGCCCTCATTTGCTCAAAATGCAAAAAAAACCTGCATCTGTACATCGTCACCCCTAGAACCAGGAGAGCTCTTCGGAGTTCCCTGTGATGTATGCAAAGTCGTTTTTTGTAAGAACTGCTCAAACATTACCTCAACTGAATCTAGAGCTATTGCGCTTAGCCAAAGGCAGCTGATGTACTTCTGTTCTGACTGCAGAATTGAACCACACGAACTACCCAAACTTAGAAAAGAAATTGGTGATTTTCAAAAATAATTAGAACAATGCATAAATTGCACTCAAAAAGTACCAGACATTGAACCACACGAACTACCGAAACTAAAAAAAGATATTGGTGACCTCCAAAAGCAATTAGAACAATGCACAAAAAACACCGAAAAAGTTGCCAGCAAGTCAATAATTACGGAAATGGTGCAGATCTCAGTCCAGACCCAAACCGATCTCACAACAGAAGTATCAATCTTAAAAACTAACTTGGAATCCCAACTTAAAGACTTTAAGGAGACAATTGATATTTTACGATCAGAACTGCTACCAGTGAAGGCTCAGTCGAACCAGCAATTAAAGAAATTCAGGAAAGAGAATTACGAACCCGAAACGTGCTTATTTTTGGACTCTGAGAGCAAGAAACAAATACCAAGGAAGTTAGGTGGGAAAAAGAAAGCAAGGTTGTCAAAGACATATTAACCTCTGTCTGCCCTGAGGCCGACCTGACAAACATAAAAAAGTTTAGGTTTGGTACCTACAACCCACAAAAGAGTCGCTCTGTTAAACTAATCTTTGCGTTAAAGCTAGAAGCGCTTAAGGTACTAAAAAATAAACACGTATTGGAAAACACTGGTAAGTAGGTACCTAAAATTTGATCAGACACAAGCACACAGGGAGTACTTAAGGGATGTACTAAAAGAGCTCGAACAGAGAGAAGCTTCAGGTGAGTCAAACGTAAAAATCAAATATATTAAGGGCATTCCAAAAATAATCAAAAAACCAGTTATCGAAAACCAGAAAGATCATGCATCAAAAAAACTATGTATTTGCAGGGATCTTGAAAGCTTTGAGGTTGCCTAAAGATATCCCCACTTGGGTTAATTAAAACTAAAGTTCAATTTTACAACTTTAATCCAGATTTTAAGGTGAACTGTTTTACAATTTTTACATGCTGACGCTAGTCTCGTCGCTAACGCTCACAGCCTTCTTGCCTATCTACCCTTCATCCGAAAAACATTCGTACTACTGTTTACTGTCTCTTTCTGTCTTATGCGTTTCGCCATTAAGTGCGCGGGTAACGTATCGCGATTGCCGTGCAAAGCGGAGAAACGGTATTGGTTGGGCGACACCAATAGGAAGCGATTTATTTATAGAACAGAAGGGCGCGCATGGGAGCACATTGGCGTAACATAAATCTGATCATACCGCCGCCCTTGAAAGCACTGCGGTACCTTTCAATAACCTAAATGTTTACAGTTAAAAGGCCTAAAGGTTACAGAACAAGTCTTAAACTAGGTTTAAACATAACATGGTTAGCAATTAAGGTTACAAAATACATAGAATTATTTAAATCAAAAAATCCAAAAATAAATATGGACTAAAGCTAAGGGGTATCGTTTCATAAAGGTTAAGGCTTAAGCATCTTTCAGATTAACAAGTAAATCCTCTTTAGGATCACAAATCGGGGTTTCGTCATAAATAGGGAGGATGCACACCTTTACCACACTACGTTTTAAAATGTTACCGTTTGCGGTACGCACACTGACCACGCGCGTGATTCCGTCCTTGCCTGGATGCATAGCAATGATTCTCGCAGTAGCCCATCTGGATGGAGGGTTGTTCTCATCCTTTAGTAGAACTAGAGCTCCGAGCAGGTTTGCCTTTGAACCGCCATTTGGATCTTTCATGTAGGGTGTGAAGATATTGCTCCGACCATTTTCGCCAAAAGTGCTGGACCATGGACTGCAGCATTTGGTATCGAGTAAGACGGTTAACTGGCACTTGTTGAAGATCGGCATCAGGAATCATGTTTAAAGAATGGCCAACAAGAAAGTGCCCTGGTGTCAGCGTTTCTAGGTCTTTAGGATCGTTGCTGATAGGTAAGAGTGGACGGGAATTCAATACCGCTTCCACCTGAACCACAAAGGTATAAAATTCTTCGTAAGTGAGAGGATTTTTATCGGATAATACACGGCGCAAATGATGCTTAAATGATTTTACAACTCCTTCCCATAAACCCCCAAAGTGCGGAGATCTCGAGGGATTAAAATGAAATTGAATCATGTTGTTTTTAAGATAGGATTGAAAATCAGGTGTCTCGTAAATTTTGTATATTTCGCGCAGTTCGCTGTTCGCTCCAACAAAATTCGTTCCGTTGTCAGAATATAAATGTTGACATAAACCTCGTCTTGAAACAAATCGTTTGAGCATAGCCAAGAAACCTTGAGAAGTGAGATCCCTGACCAGCTCCAAATGCACAGCCTTGGTGGCCAAGCACACAAAAACACATAGGTAACTTAATTTAGAATCTTTAATTAGGAAAAAACCTGCATAATCCACGCCAGTGTGGAGGAATGGTCTGGAAGGGTTAACTCTAGGTTCGGGCAGGTTCCCCATAAGGGCACTTAAAGGTTTAGGACTAAGCTTATAGCAAGTTACACATTTCCCGATAACAGATTTAACTGCGGATTTACCATGTATAGGCCAAAATTTTTGCCTTATAAAAGATAGGGTGGATTGGATTCCAGGGTGGAAATTTCTTGCGTGTTCATGAATAATGATCAAACGGGTAAAAGGATGGCCTTGGAGCAATAGCATATGATGCTTAGCCTGGTAATCAAGATTGGAATATTCCAATCTTCCACCAACTCGTAAAACTCCGTAGGCATCAACAAATGGAGTTAAGGATTTTAGTTTACTTTGGGGTTTTAAGCCGATCCTGGATTTAAGATCTTGTATATCACTGGAAAAAGATTCATTTTGAGCTATTATAACTAGGGTGATTAACGCTTTGTGGCGCTGGAAAGGCATTAAATGTCCGACTTGACGAGATAACTTAGCTGTTCTCGAGTTCTGAATAAATCGAATACAATAGGCAGTTACGTTAACCAATTTGTTGTAATCTGAAAATTTGTCGAAGAGTGGGTTTCTAGGAACGCCAGCTGAAACTAAAACTATAGACTTAGGATTTATTTCTAGGATTTCGGGATCGAATTTTTTTCGGTGATAATTTGAAATATGGGTTTTGGTAGGCCAATATTCGGTAGGTAGTGAAAGAAACGATGGTCCATGCCACCATAGGGAACTAGTTTTTAAATCCTGTGAGCTTATGCCCCGGGAAATTATGTCAGCTGGATTCTCAGCAGAGTGATGCCAATTATTTACATCGCTGACTTGTTGGATCTCAGAAACTCTGATGCATACGTAAGCCTTTAGCTGGCGGGGCTCTAAAGAAAGCCAGCAAAGAACTATTGTGGAGTCTGTGTAATAGTTTATTTTATTCGCATCGCAACTTAGAATTTTTGCAGTTCTATTCATTAACCTGGAAAGAACCAAGGCTCCGCAAAGCTCAAGACGGGGCAAAGTTGCCGCCTTTAGGGGAGCCACGCGGCTTTTAGCACATAAAAGGTTGACAGCAATATTGCCAAATGAATCAACTGAACGTAAATGGACGCACCAAAGGCATTTATAGAGGAGTCACTAAATCCATGAAGTTCAAGGGAAATAGCATTTTTAATTGTGACTTGTCGAGGAATCTTAAAGTAGTCAACTAGGGATAAATGATAGGTAAAATGTTTCCAAATTCGAAAGATTTCTAAGGGAACTGGTTCATCCCAATCTATCTTGAGAAGCCATAGTTTCTGGAGAAGGATCTTGACTTGAACTACCATTGGACCAAGGAGACCCAAAGGGTCGAAGATTTGTGAAATTAGCGACAATGTTGTTCTCTTGGTAACTGGTTTAAGGCGGGATTCAATGGCTGAAGTATATATAAACAAATCTTGATTGGAGTTCCAAGAAATGCCTAGAGTTTTTGTGCTCTGAGAGTCATTAAGTATAAAATCAGTACTGCTTGAACTTTCAGAAGTTAAATCAGATAGTACTTCAGGATCATTCGAACAGAACTTTTTCAATTCAAGTCCGTAGGTTTTTAGCAAACTAATAAGATTCTTCCGCAAGGTGATAAGCTCTTCTTTTGTATCAGATCCAGTTAAAACATCATCGACGTAGAAGTCAAAACGAAGTACATTGCTCTCACGGGGATAATCATCTGCAGAACGAGCAGCAATTTCCTTTATGCAACGAATAGCTAGATAGGAGGAACTAGCCATTCCATATGTGATGGTATTAAGTTGAAAATGTCGAAGTTTCTCATTAGGGTCATCGCACCATATTATGCGCTGAAGGTTGCGCTGGCTGGGATCTAATAGAATCTGTCTGTACATTTTGGCGATGTCGCCAGTAAGGACATAATCATACTTACGGAATTTTAAAAGGATTGAGAAAAGATCATTTTGAACATTAGGACCGATCTTGAGGGTGTCATTCAGGGATAGGCCGGTACTTGAAACACACGAGGCATCGAAAACGACTCTCAAGCGTGTCGTGGTGCTATCATGCTTTTCCACGCAGTGATGTGGAAGGTAATAGATTGGATATTTAGAAGAACTAGGCAGGTCAGGATTTATTTCAGACATATGGCTTAAGGATTTATATTCATTAATGAAATCCGCATAAGCCCTTTTAGTTTCAGGGCTTTTGTCAAGCTTTCTTTCTATTGAATGAAAACGCCTTGAGGCAGGCTGCAAAGAATCACCTAGCTTAGAAACTGTAGACCTAGTAGGAAGTTCTACTATGAATTTGCCGGTTGGGTCAAGACGAGTTGTATTTTGAAAATGTTCTTCACATTTAAGTTCTTTTTTAGAAAGGGTTTGGGGAATTTGTTCTGTGGTTTCCTCTGTCAACCAGAATTTTTCTAAACTGTTTTGAAGTACATTGGCGCTGACAAGTGACTGGCTAGGGGTGTTATTATAGGAAACATTCACTAGTAAGGATATTGGACCGCTTATGACCCATCCAAGCTTAGTCTCCTGTAAAATAGGGCTACCTTTTCCGGTTCTTATTTGTTTCGAACCAAGAAGGTCATAGAACAAACCGGCGCCTATTAAAACATCAATTTCTGATGGTGTGTGAAACTCCGAGTCAGCAAGACGCAAATCATTAGGAAACTTTACTCGAGAAAGATCAATGGGAAATTGGGGTGTGAGTTCTGTGATTTTGTTAATCACTAATGTGGGTATTTTTACAGAGAAATTATTTATAGTGGATTTTATGTGCAGTTGGGTGCGTTTGCTGAGATTTGTAACATCTGGGCCGAGGCATACTTATTGAGTGATAAGGCAAATCAAGTCTTTTAAATAATTTTTCACTAATGAAATTTGATTGACTGCCATTATCCAGAATAGCTGTGCAAAGTATGGGTTTGTGATTTTTGTCATAGACATATATCAATGCAGTAGTTAAAAGCACAAAGGAATTAGGATTTTGATTGGTGCAGTGCAAATTTTGAGTATTTTGACCCCCATTCGGTATGGTGGAATGTATAGGTTCATTGGGACAAGTTAGGTTTGAATTTCCATAAGTTGCACTATTACATGCTGCACAATTATGTAGGTTATGATTAGAACCACAAGATGCAATTTGAGGATTTGCCCTTTCGCTTAGGATTAAAGTTTTACAGTTAGAAACCTTTGTAGGATTCAAATTGGCATCTAGGCTGGATGGTGATTGAGTGTGTTGCATATATCCCGAGTGAGATTGATAAGAAGGTTTATAAGGGTTAGAATTAACATCTAGATTATGGTTAGATTCGTTATGCAAAAGTGTATGATGTTTACCTTGACATTGTCTACAGGTGTGAGCTGACTTGCATTCTCCATTCCGGTGTCCTGGCCGCAAGCAGTTGGTACATAAATTTGCCTTTTTTGCCTCAAAAAACTTACCTGATACAGGCAAATCTATGAATTTTTTACAAAAGTAAACAAAATGCTTATCTTTGCACATAGGACAAATAGAAATAGAATTTTGAGAGACCAACGTCTTGCGTTCAAATGGCTTTTCAAATTTACCAAATTTCTTAATATTTAATTTAAAATCTAAAGATTCTAGGAAACGGCAACGTTGTGATAGAAATTTTAAAATATCTTGTGTTGCTGGTCTATCAATATCCTTAGAAAAGCTTTCCCATTCCTTACGGGTATTAAAATCCAATTTAGAATTTAAAAGGTAAATAAGAAGTGTGCACCACTGGTCTACAGGCTCGTTCAGATTTTGCAGAGATTTAAAATGATTTTGAAATGAATCTAAAAGCTTTCGTAATTGTATATATGATTCCTCTTTAATAATGGGCAAATCAAAAATACATTGGACATGGGAATATATAATTGCCTTTCGATTCTCGTATCTTTCTTGCAACAGAGGCCATGCTGTAGTATAACTGTTGTCAGTAGCAGCTAAAGAGCCAATAATTTGAGAAGCTTCCCCTTGTAAAGCGGATTGCAAATAATAAAAAATTTTTACATTATTAATTTGTGTATTTTTATCTATAAGTGAGACAAAGGTATCCCTAAAATTGGTCCATGTTTCATAAGAACCACTAAATTTAGGTAACGGTATAGGGGGGAGACGTGGACCATACTGACCACCTGATTGAAAAAAGGGCAAGTGCGCTACTGGGCCTGAAATCACCTGATCCTTTGAAACTGTTACATGCAAGGCATTTATTTTTTCTAGAATTAATTTAGCATTAGAAATATTATCATAATACAGATTTTCAAAGGCTTCGCGCTCATTTTCTTGCTCGTTTAATTCTTCGAATTCATTATTAAGACACGCTTGCTCGATTTCTAATTGAACATGCTCAAATTCGCCAAGAATAGCTTCAATTCTGCTTAAACGGACGTTTAAATCTATTTTTAGAAGAGGGCTGTCCAAAGCGGAGCATTTAGTTTCCAAAAAGGCTTGAAATGTATTTATTTGATTCGTTAGAGCGTCACGGCGACCTACGAGAATATTATAAATATCTAGTTGTTCTTTATTAACTTGATCTTGCTGAGGTTCATTGTTGCTAACTTTACTACCTCTTTTTTTGTCATTTTGGAGGTTTATTGGGGTTAAAAATTATAAAATACTAGGCTGGGTTTTTATTTCAAAAATATGGGTTAAATAAACAATAATTCATGAGGGTTTATTGTTTACCTGACTATATTAAAACAAATGGCTGTCTAGGATTGTTAAAATTCAATAGAAAAAACCAAGTAGGTATCCAGCTTATAAAAATAACCAAAGGACAGTCAAATCGTAGCCAATAAATATGCTGTTTAAAAATTAAAAAATGTGGTGGTTCAAATAGCTTCGATATTGGTTTAAATGTATAGGTTAATATTGGATAGGCCTGACCTTATACTTTCACATTTCCATTGAATTCCATTCGGTATTGCATCTTGCATCATTCCCCAGCTCAACAGGTAGGTATGAGCGCCATTTTCTCACGTGTTTTTGAGGTACTTTCAACTGGTTTTCAGCTTGATATTCGCTTCGAAGGATCAAAAAATGTTTTTGCAGGGATCTTGAAAGCTTTGAGGTTGCCTAAAGATATCCCCACTTGGGTTAATTAAAACTAAAGTTCAATTTTACAACTTTAATCCAGATTTTAAGGTGGACTGTTTTACAATTTTTACATGCTGACGCTAGTCTCGTCGCTAACGCTCACAGCCTTCTTGCCTATCTACCCTTCATCCGAAAAACATCCGTACTACTTGTCTCTTTCTGTCTTATGCGTTTCGCCATTAAGTGTGCGGGTAACGTATCGCGATTGCCGTGCAAAGCGGAGAAACGGCATAGGTTGGGCGACACCAATAGGAAGCGATTTATTTATAGAACAGAAGGGCGCACATTGGCGTAACATAAATCTGATCAAACTAAAAACAGCAAATTCGACTGCACTAACTGAGATCTCATTGTGCTATACCAACGCAAACTCACTTACCAACAAGCTAAATGAAATCCAGGTGTTTATGCAAAAAGAGCAACCCTCAATACTAATGCTTACGGAAACATGGTTAAATGATACTATTCCTGACTCGTTAATCAACATTCCCGGCTACAATATTTATCGTGATGACAGAACTAGTCACAGAGGAGGTGGAGCATGTATTATGATTAATAATTCTATAAATGGGATACAAATGAAATCCAGTTTAAACAATCAGTATCATATGCCAACCTCCATAAATGCAGTTTGGGTCAATTTGGTCCTTGCAAACCTAACATTTCTCCTGGGATGTATCTATCGACCACCAAACATCACGCCAAATAATAATACATTATTGATTGACACGGTCCATGACATAGGTATTAGTGTTGGGCTTATTCGAATGAAAAATAACCTGTTATCCGGTTATTAAAATAACCTGTATTATTCGGTTTTCATCCCACAAGTATTCGAATGAAAAATAACTTGAACCTGATACGTACGAATTCAAATACGAACTACGAAGGAACAAGCCTCGCTGTCGCGTCGATCCGTCGAATGATCAACGAGCAAGGAGCAGTTTTAATTTAGATATGAGTTATGAAGGAACTTTCGATGTTTTATCTCGGTTTTTAAATTTGAAATGTACCGGTAGGATGTGGAGTTGTAGAACCTGGAAACCGAACTTGGGGGGTTGAAAACTAGCGAATGTTACGTTTAAATTACATAATTTACTTTTATTGCCTACCTAACATAAAAAAAATATCCAACTTTCGGCGCCTGAACGCCTAAAAAGGGCAAATACAGCAATTTGTTGACATCTTCAAAGAATAAAAAAAAAGGCGGTCGCTTTTGATCCGGCCGGCGGCCGATATTTTTGTTGCGATTAGCAAGCAGCCTCACATATTTCTTATTTCTTTCATACACTTCTTCGTAATGAATACGGTCTGCTTTCCAATACGTAATAAAGGCATCGCCAGAGAGAAATATATTTCTGCAAAGTAGATTTTTAATAATTACGTTCATTGCATGTGATCAATACATCCAAGAATCATATTTTGGAGCTTAAGTATTTTTGATTTAAAAACGTAAAATGCTATTTATTTTATTTTGTTCAATAATATTGCGTAATCAAATATTTACTCTTATTCTATTGTTTTTTATTAAGCCATACTTAATAGGACAATTACAGCAGTTACGAGTTACGAATACGATGCCGATGGCGCTGAACCTCCTTCCTAACCGGCTGTGATCGCTAACATGAACTTATTCGAATGATTATTCAAATAACCACTCGGTTATTAATATTATTTGAATACAAATAATTCGGTTATCAAAATAATTCGGTTGTGCCCATCAGTAATAGCTATAGAGGTCAAATCCAAACACCCTTATTTTTGGGGATTTTAACTACCCAGAAATAAACTGGAATATTCTCACTGTAACTGCAAATAATGCTTTAGCCCAAGACTTTCTCAACAAATATCAACAGTGGGGTGTCTGGCAGATGGTCAAGGAATGTACCAGATTTCGTGGAAACCAAACTTCTCATCTCGACTTGCTGCTTGTAAGTGATCAAAAACTAATTTTTAAAATAAATTACTTACCACCTGTAGGTAAAAGTGATCACCTAGTTAGTACCGCAGTGGCACAACTGCAGATACTTGATCAACCTACCAAAAAAATATTAAAACGAAAATTCTGGAAAAATAGATATACACAGGTCAACAATTGTCTGACCGAGAAAGTCACTGGTAATATGGAACATCCCTCAGTTACATATAGCACACTTGAAAGGGTAATAAAGCAAGCAATCCAGATATATTTTCCTTTAGAAAGCTGTAGGCACAATGCACCAAAACCCTGGATGAATGATAGTATATTTAAAGAAGTAGATTTAAAAAAGGAAGCTCTGGCACAAATATAAAGCATCTCGTACTGCAGGAAACTATGAACTATATAGGCAACAGAATATTAAACTAACAAAATTAATCCGTGATGCCAAATCACAATTTGAAGAAAACTTGCTAGAAAGAGACGATAAACACTAATAAAACGCAGTCTAAATAGTACTCAATGAGAAATTATTTTAAAAAACCCAACAAATCATGAAATAATAACTAACAACAAAACAACAGCCGAAATTCTTGCTGAACAATTTTGTAAAGTGTTTACACATGAAGATCTTTTAAACATGCCTCAGCTTCCTGCTCAAGCTAGAGTAAAAAACGAGATCTCGCATATACTAATTACCGAAGAAAAGGTTTCAGAAGCACTAAATTCACTCAAGCCCGATTCCAGTCCAGGACCGGATGACATACCTTCATTATTTTTGAAATGATGGTAGGGTCTACAGGATGTCCTCAACAACGGAGATATTCCAAAAAATTGGGCCAACGCATATGTAATCCCTATCTATAAAAAGGGAAATAAATATGATCCAGCCAACTACAGACCAATCAGTCTCACCTGTCATTTATGCAAGGTACTGGAAAAAGTTATAGTGCCACAAATGACAAATTTTCTTATTTCAAATCAGGTGATCCCTTCAACACAGCATGGATTCCTGCCTCAAAGGCCTACCACCTCCAATCTACTTGAATCTCTAAACCATTGGACTAAAGAATATGATGAAGGCAGACCAGTAGACATTATATATATATATATATATATTGATCAAGAAAAAGCCTTTGACAAGGTTCCTTTTCAAAGGCTACTGTACAAACTGGAGTATTTTGGTGTCCGAGGTAGTTTGCTGACATTTATAGAGGGATTACTCACAAATCGTGCCTTTAAGGTGAGAGTGAATGGTACTTATTCATCCTCAAACCGAGTTATCAGTGGTGTCTCACAGGGGTCGGTCATCGAACCTTTATTATTTATTAAACATTTCCTGTTTTGCCGATGATACCAAACTCTATTGCAATCCTTCTCTCGAATCACAGCTCTTTGAAGAGGACATCAGAAAACTTGAAACATGGACGCAAATGTGGCAACTAAAGCTCAATCAGGACAAGTGCACTGTTCTGCATATCGGTCCAAATAATCCTTGCATCACATATTGGTTGGGTAACGACGAAATTAAGAGTGTGGAAGAGCAGATAGATCTTAGTGTCATTATAAGTCGTAATCTTAAATGGGAGATACACATATCACAAATGGTGAAGAAAGTCAACTCCCTAATGTATCTAATACAGAGAGCCTTTTCAAATAAATCCATACAACTAATGAAGAAGATATATACAACCCATGTACGACCCAAATTAGAATATGTACACTCAGTATGGAATCCTTATTACCTGAAAGACATTGAAATCCTGGAGAAAGTGCAGCGTAGGTTCACCAAGATTTCTTACATACTAAGAGATACACCTTATAACGAACGACTTGCATTGTTTCGCTTAGCTCACTTAAAGAAAGAAGGGACCGAGGGGATTTAATTGAAACTTTTAAGATCTTAAACAACAACTACTCCCCTGATTTAAATCTCAATATATTTTCATTCAACAACAACGAACATCTAAGGGGTCATTCAATGAAATTAAGCAAAGAGAGATGTTCGGACATGATAAGAAAAAAACTTTCTAACAAATCGCGTCGTCTACACCTGGAATGCCTTGGGTGATGATACCATCAGTGCACCTAACAAAAACATCTTTAAAAACAGACTAGACAAGAACCTACAGTCAATTAACTCTACCTTGGTGCATTACCTCTGAACTGTGATAATTATTTAAATGTGATAATTGACTAATTAACTAACTGTGATATTTACTTAATCAACTAAATAATTAAATAACAATCTGTGATAAATAAATGACTGAAAAAGTGTGGTTAAACTGTGATAAACGAACTGTGAGAGAATGGACTTGGCATAATGCAGCATCTCTTGGGAATTTCCGCTCACTGCTGCTCGCAATAATAATTATAATTATAATAATAATAATATTAAAAGCCAATACATTTGACATAATTTCATCACTCAAGAAGGTTGCTGTTATCAAAATGATATCCTCAGCCACAATATCACACATTAAATTTGCAATTTTAGTCCTAATACCTCTAACGTTCTTGTAATAAAACCTCAACTCATCATTTAGGCCTCCCGGTTGATCTTTGGCTCTTGAAAATGTTGCCCTGGAGTATGGACGTTTCTCCTATTTGCATGATAATTTATATCTTTCGAATATAAAGTCTATAAATAACATTTCTTGGCCATAACTAAGAGTTATCCAATTCTTTATAAGTGGCCTCATCAACACCTATTTTGAGCCAGATTTTGATGGAAGTTTCCCAACTATTATGGATTTGTGATCCATAATGTTTTTAGGTGTAACTGATTCTGCAACTCTACCCACAAACATTCACTTTTTGCCAGTTACCACCTGAAAAAGACCATCTGCACTACATTCCCTTTGTGCCAGATTCACTCACAGTAGAGCTGTTGACATCATGAGGTTTTTTGAGACAGGTCTGTACTAACAACCTTATTTTAAAATGCTGGCCCAATGGTGATGGACAGAGGAACTAGTGCAGAATCCACAACTTTAGAAATTTCGCCCAGTGTAATTTTCACCCTTTTTTCACGACAGCGTTTTTTTTGTTTATTACTATTTTTATTTTTTAGTGGTTTATTATTTGTTGTTTCTGTTTGCATTTCTGGTGAATTATTAATAATTTCATGACTCTCAAGATTCACACTGTCATTCCTGTCATTATTAGGGCTGGGCTGAATTTCAATAGAATCTGATGAAACAATTAAGTAACCCTTTGGCAACACTGTTTGATATGTCAGCATTCATTCCCATGTCAATGTCAGTTGTCAGAACCGACATGTGCCTGCTGACGTTGACAGATGATTAGAGGCCTTTTTATTTGGTCTGTTCTCACTACTCTAAGCGGCTTGGAGCAGGTGATTGATGTTCATTTGGCTCGAGCAGCTGATATTTTTTTGTTCGCTTGAGATGGAGCAATATGCTCGAGATCAGTTAGATCATGCTCTACTTGCACCTAGTCTGGAGGTGGAACAGTTAGAGCAAAAGCAGCAAGATGACAAATAATCAACAAAAACCGCGGAATATGAAATAATACTATAACCCCACTTTTTAAATTTTGAAAGGCTGAAAGGTATGGTGGTCCTTATTGAGAAAAATATCCCTATATATAAAATATCTTATCCACGTGCTGTGTTAACAAAAAGCTCGTTCATTTCGGGTAGCAAGCTAGGAAGTCGTTCGAGCTTGGAGTGCAGTTATGGCATTTCGTGTTCTGCTCCAAGCAGATTTCTTTGATTTTCCGAGCAAGGTGAGGAAAGCCAAATTAAAACTAACTTCACTATTATTAATTTTCCATGCTTTTTCGAAATTTTCCTTCATAATGATGACAGCCCGTCGGCGTTGTCTTAATAACACAAACACTTTTACGTTTAATCCAATTTTTTAATTTTTTTTGCACAAAAACAATACTTTTTGCAGGACAAACATTCTGCACATCACCTGACGCCATTTTATAGCAAGTTCATCAATAGGAATAGGATTCAGTTCCACTTTGAGATAAATGGCTCAAAGTTAGCTTCATTTCGAAGGCACAGAGTGTGAATTAAAAAATATATATATTTTCCGTTTTAGTACCTTCAAAATGTGTTTTGGTTAGATGATATGCACCTGGTTTTTCGGTAATTTTACATATTGTCTAGAATTTTCAATGTTATACACATGAGTTAAAAACAGGAATTACGGCATTGCAGTTATATTTTTGAAAAATATATTTAAAAAACACTTGGCAATTGTACTTATTTATTAATAGCAACCATATCATTCGTACTCGTTGTTAGAATTGGAAATAAATTATGCTGATGCTATGTTTTTAAAATTAAGTCGGCAAGGCCCAAAGTTGATTCAAGCTGGGGTTGATTTTTTTGATATGGAAAATCGATGATGTTTTTAGAATTTTATAGATAGATAAAATGCTTTCCTAAAAGGGTTAAAGTTTTAATTATACTAATTTTTAAGGCGTCTGTCCTAATATACCGTTTTGTGTGACAATGTTTTGCTCTAATTTTGTTGGTATTAAGTGGTTTATTTATTTATTTGTCATATAAATAAATGAATTTATTTGTTTCAGACATGAGGATCAAGTGTTGTCCCTCGGAACCCTATTTTTCTCGATTGATTGTTTAAATATTTTTTTAGTTGTTTTCTTGCCTAAAACCAAAGTGGCTTGTTCCTACTAAAAATAGAAGAGAGTATTTTGCGTCCAAGTTATAAAGTAGTTTGTTTCAAAGGTTTTAGGTTCTAATATATTACAATAATTCATGAAATTTTGCTCAAAAAAAAACGATATATTCTTAAAATATTATGTTTAGGGGAATTTCAGCAAATACATAAGACAGTTTGTGATATTTTCAATATACAAAATGTAGCCAATGATTTCCTATCGGATTTGCTTCATGCTAACTAGCGAACTAACATTCATGCTAATTTGAGGATGAGACTGACATTCACGAATGAATGTAAGCTATCGAATTTTATTCAAGTTGCTCAAGATAATCAATTAACAACCATGTACTGGGTATAATAATGGTCAAAAATGACATTAATTTGCAATTTATGCTTCACATATAAGAACTGAAATCTACTCTTTACAATTTCCCCATAATATAAAACCTTAATTAAAATAATAAATGCACATATTTATGTGTTTAAGCTAGATCATTGACTTCAAAATTTTGCAGTTACATGAAATATGTTTGAGATGCACGAGACTGATTTTCTAACCTGGGCCAGTATAAAAACCAGTATTAAAATATAGCAATAATTTTCTTATATGTGGAGAAAAATCTCCAAATTACCGGGCGCAATTCATGCTCTCTTCTATTTTTGGTAGCAAAGTATTTTTTCTGTACATACGTATAAATTTATGTATATTTTTTGTAAGTATGTTTTCATACTGCCTATAATGTTTTAAGTACTAACAATTTTTTTTCTTGTAGCCAAATCTACTAACAAATTGGGTTTATTATTTATTTCGTTTTATTTATATTCGCATGGCAATTTTAATTTAAAAAAAGAAAAGGTAAGAGATACATATTTAGAAAACAATTCCTAAACTACATGGAGTACAGGTCACGCATATTCCTTGAAAAATGATTGACTTGTACTTAGGAGTTGTCTATATAGTTCAATTCCAAATGTTTAGAGACTGCCATATTATTGTTTATGTAACACTTTGTACAAAATGCCATTATATTCCTGATATAGAAACTAATTTGAAATAATAAATGTGAAACACAAAGATATTTTTGTGTGATTTGTTAGGTTTCTTAATCTGGATGAACAAAATAAGTCTTTATTTTATATCTCTTACTATATCTTTAATGTACTCGTTCTCACACAGTACAATATTTTGTACAAAATAAATTAGTTCCTAGTATTGCGGGAAAAGACATTGGGAGAGTGTTTCTACTTGGCACTATTATTGCTTATTTAATATTTAGTTTGCATTTTTTTTGTACAAAATATTGTAAGCTGTTATTTTTTTTTTATATTTATTTTGGGTTCAAACTCGAGGGACTGTCTGTTTATTCTGGAAATCTTCACTCTTGATTTTACGAAGGCTGGATCAAAATTATTTCTAGGAAATAATCTTTTTTCCACTCCTACACACATAAATGAATTAAGTAGCTTTTTCTATCACCTATTGTTCTTTCTTTAAGCTAGTTGTTGACTCGGCTCGGAAGCTAATTATGTAGTTGTTTCAAATCCAAGTGCAAATTAGCAATTAGGATGTATAACGAAATTTTTGATCTGAGTAGTAATGGTGAATATTCAAAAGTCAGTGTGTCCGTGGGAAATTTATGCAGCAGGGCCGAAATGTAATATGTTGACTCTTTTTTTGTAAGGGAAATATGTACAAAATTAATTAATTTAATTTAAAAAGGTATAATTATCGTCTAACCTAAATTGGTAAATGCATGGACCGCTTTCTGAAAAGATTTCTTCTCCAAATCCGAACGGGGATTTGAAAGCATTTCGTAATTTTTCTAGAGATTTGGATGTTGATGATGTTGACGACATCAGAACCAAGACTTTTTTATTTTACAAGATGTAAGGACTAAAAGTCAATACAAGAACGTCATTTCTCTTACTGGATTTTCTTTTGGCTTGTCCAGTTACAGTTGCTGTTTCAAAGCTTCCTGATTTCTGGATCTGGAGTGTCATGATCGGGGAGAATTGCCTAAAAAATTGTTGGGTGATTTAACGTAATGAATTAGATTTTCGGCGGCATTATTAGGTCATTTCAAGTACTATAATTGTACTAGTTGTGCGAATATAATTGCCACGTTGTTTTACGCGTATAATACAATTTCTTGTACATATTTCGCCTACTAATGTTCAAAGTGTTTATCTACAACTATTTAATAATAGACGCATAAAACTTATGATAGTAAGAGCATTATGCTATTGCATAATGCAACAAGTGGAATTATGAATTTCTAGTAGGCAAATTGGAACGAGAAATGTCAACATAGATATATGTTGACATTTCGGTTAATGTAAATGTTAAAATTTCGCTTTCTAGTTAGGGTGATTTAGCGAGTTTTCGGCCAGTCAACGGTTTTTTGGTATTGAAAAATCCACTACTTTTTGGTTTTTGTGAATATCACAATAAGCATGAGATATGGGCTTTTAACAGATATTCAGTGATCAATTTTTAACAATTATCAAAAAATCCTACAAATGTGGATGTTTTACCCGTTTTCGGCCACCTAGAACAATTGGGGACCACAAATTTTCGTCTTTTCGATCGTAAAACTATTTATTTTTAATATTTAAATAAATACCTATAGTTTTAACACAGCATTAACAGGCACAAAAGAATAAATCTATAAAAATTTAAATTCACTAAAAATAGGCTTAACATATAGCAATAAAACGAAAAAGTCTTATTCTTAAACAAAAACTAAAATTTTAGGGACAAGTAAAACAGGTATATTCTTTTGACTCGGCTTCTTCATATAGGCCATTCCATATGAAACCAATTTAGGGGAGAGTCGGGTAGCACACCATAACAAAAAATTATATAACGACAAAAAAGACCTCTATTAATAATTTCTATAACTGAATAACACTTTTATATATTACTATATAAACATATAAAAACCGACAAAACTGTTCCACACAAAATAAGCAATAAATTTTTCCAACAAAAAACTGAACAATTTGAAAATCTATATAAATAGAGGGTATTATCGGACACATAAAAAAATCTTCCTAAGCATTTGTAATATGATTGGCCCTTTTCTGCATCTGAACATGCACTCGCAACACTGGATCCAATTTTCTTCAAAACTTTCGTGACAAATTGCGCAATAAAATTCTTCTATAGATTCTTTATTTCTCTTTTTAGCCAATGTCGGTGCTTCTTTTTCTTTTTCCTATCTATTCTCTGTTCTAGGTTTCCTGACTAAGCTATCGTTTTTGCTGTCAATGTTTCTCCTTACCTTTTCAACTTTCTTTTTATGTTTTTCCTCCAGTTCGTTCTTAAATGGCGTAGATGTGAGCACTTCGCTTTTTTGTGTCTGTCTTTTTCTAGTGATCATTCTACGTTCGGCAGCATTGGGCGCTGGTGATATTTCTTCGAAAAGATTTATACATTTTTCATCATTTCGGGAAGTTGATGGTAGGCAGATTATCTTGAAGGTGTGTTCGGAGTTTCTTTGGTGGGAGTTTTTTGTCCCAGATATTCCGGACCGCTTGGATATTGTCATAATCGTCACTTCTGGAAGTTGATGGTAAGCAGACTATTTTATTTGATTTATTATTTATTTATCAACGGTCTAAAGCCCAATATAAATTCAATGTAAACAATCTTATATACAAAATTTACTTATAAACTATGATCACAATTAGAAGACTAATTAAAATATTGGCTGCATATTGTTCATAATATATTAGAAATTATATAAAGTAAGTATAAAATAGAGTTTAAAACTCACAATTAAGCTTCAATTAATAAGGAAAAATTTTATCATTACTTAACACACAAAACAAAAAAAAAATAAATAACAATTCAAAAATTCAAAAACAATCAGTGACAACTCTTGAGCTGTCTCTTGAAGACCCCTGGGTCAGAGAAACAATCAAGCACATTTGGGTATTGATTGGCAAGTCGAGCCGTTCTAGAAATAAAACAGTTTTGTCCATAGTTTGTACGATGGGGTGTCACAAAAAAGGACTGATTCGATCTAGTTTGGCGGAATGGAGCGTGAAGTCTGATTTTTGATAATAGGTTAGGACCAAAATAATGAGAATGAAGCAAATTATAAAATATATTTAGATCTCTGTGTATGCGACGAGTTTGGAGAGGGATAATATTAAGTGAGTTTTCAATCTGCTGATAATTAATGTCGACAGCCCCCGGATTGCCTCTGAATGACACATATCTCAGAAATTTATGCTGAATGCTTTCTATAGAATGAATATGTACATCATAATATGGGCACCAGACACTAGAACAGTATTCAACAAGGGGACGCACTAGGGAACAATAAAGTAGTTTGATGGTAGAAGAATTTTGGAAGTCCTTAGTAGAGCGCTTAATCAGTCCCAGTATTTCTAAGGCCTTTGATACCATACTAGAAATATGAGGCACAAAAGACAAGTGCTCATCGAGAACCACTCCCAAGTCCTTGACTTGCACCAAGGAATTTAAAGAATGCCCTTCAACATTATAAACATGCTGGGTTCGACCTCCACCCCGACCAAAGACCACTGAATGGCACTTAAGAACATTCAGCTCCATTCCATTAAGATCACACCAATGAACAATGCGGTCCAAATCTGACTGCAAGTTTAAGCAATCATCATAACCATCAATCTTCATATAGAATTTAAGATCATCGGCAAACATCAAATAGTGGGAATAATGAAAACAAGATGAGATGTCATTTACATATACATTAAAAAGTGAAGGACCGAGATGAGAGCCTTGCGGTACGCCTGATGGTACCTGAATTTTAAAAGATTGATGGTTTAAAATATGCACTATTTACGTTCTACCAGAAAGATAAGATTTAAGCCATTGCAGTAGGTTACCATGGATTCCCAACACCTCCAACTTCTTTATTAAAACCTCATGGTTAACACGGTCAAAGACGTTTGAAAAATCCGTGTATAAGGCATGAACTTGACATCCATCTTCCATTGTCTCAAGTAAGAAATCTGTAAATTTAAGAAGATATAGCTCAGTGGAGCGTTGTGTAAGAAATCCATATTGTTGATCAGCAAAGGAATTTTTCAAACTGGTGGACAAAAAAATCACAGACAAGACTTTCAAAGACCTTTGGTATACAGCTCAAAATGCTAATTGCCAGGTAATTTGGCACTTGAGAATTATCTCCAGATTTAAAAATGGATGTAATGAAACTTGATTTCCAATATGCCGGAAATATACCAGTTTCGAGTGACTTGTTAAAAATGAGAAAAAGTGGTCTTGACAATATAAAGCTGCAATGGTTAAGGAGAAAAGGTGAAATCTAATGAAGACAGTCTCTCATAAGTTGAGGATATTGATTGAAATTGAATAGTCAAACAAGTTTAAGTTACTAACTGACACCATTTGATTAGGAGTATAAACTGAGAGGAATACTCTGCAAAAAGATTAACAATTTCACCACCTGAACCTCTATGATTATTGTAGTACATTTCAGAAGGAATGCAGGAATTCTTTCGTTTAGTGTTTACAAACTTCCAAAAACTCCTAGCATTTGTCCTCAGAGATGTTTGAGTCAAAGCAATATAGTTTTGGTAACACTGTTTCTTGAGAGATTTACAATGTGCCCTTAAAACAGAAAACTGATTATAATGCTCATAAGTTCCTGTGCTAGTATATTTTTTGCGAGCTTTCTTTTTCCGCACAATAGAGTTTTTAAGCTCCTGAGAAAACCAGATTGGAATTTTTTTTGAAGAATACCTTTTCAAAGGCACACAAACATTAATAGCTGAATTAAGAATGTCATAAAAAATGTCCAACATAGCATCCAAACGTTTATTACATAGTAGTGAGTCCCAACGAAATTCTGAGAGAAGACCAATAATCAAATGGATGTCCATTGAATAAAAATCTCTATAGAAACCCTCCCCAATCAATCCACCACCATTTAAATATCCAACTTCACACTGGACAAGAAAAACAAGTGGAGGATGGTGAAGATACAACGGCAACAGAGGCTCATCAACAGGACTAATTATACAACTACTATCCTGCTAAAAAACTGAGTCGATTCTGTCATTTTTCAACTGGTACAGATTATGGTAGGAACACATGAGTGATAAAATTTGATGGCATTCAACCTCAATGGAAGGAGCAGATGGAAAGGAAAAAATCATAGAAGAAAATTCTTCAGTCACCCACTGAGCCTTTGGGAGGTTAAAATAACCCATCACACTTATTTTGCTATAGAGTTGCTCAAGCTTGTCACAAAACACAATATATTTATCAAATTTACTTAAAGGAGGGAAATATGCACTTGCAAAAATAAACTGGTTACCATTGAAATCCACTTGTACAAATAAATATTCAATACTGCTACTTGCTTGCAAAATTCTGCTGGTAAGGCATTTGTGGACAGCTATCAGCACTCGGCCTCCCCTAGAGAAGATACTTGTTTCAGGTGCTCGGTCCTTTCTGTATATGTTATAATCATATAACTGTAATTCAGCATTTTGAAACTCTTCAAACTGCCATGTTTCATTAAATATTAAGATGTCGTATTCAGACTAGGATGCATTCTCAAATAGGAGATGGAGCTTTGTTCGAAGCCCTCTAACATTTTGGAAATAGATCTGCAAAGCGGAATCCCGCCTCCTCTGTATTAATGAAGCCGTCAGTTTTTTGAAACCAGCCTAGGAATACCATTTACATACCTCAATGAGAGGTCTTTTTCTCCTTTCTGTTGTTGTTGTTTTAACTCACTTTTCAGTTTGTTGTTCAACACGCTGTTCAGTGGTCAAGTCTGGTTCAAGAAAAACAGTTTGACTTCGATCCATTTTCTTCTTGTTTCTGAGAACATGCAGCACATCATCACTTGAGGTGAGGGTAAGGCGAAGTGAGCGATGACCATTTTTATTAGGTTTTCCTATTCTTGAGACATGCACAATATTCACTGAGGTAGCCACTAGTTGCAAGATGCAAGAGTCAACAACTCCTTGGCTTTGGTGAGATCATCCTCGGTAGGTTAAAAACCATTAGATTGCTGGATCTCTTCTGTCTTTCATTCACTTCATGAAGAACATTGTTGGTATTCTGTTCTAGACCATTCGGAACTCCATGAGTTACTGTGCTGAGACAGTTAGGTGCAGATGAATTTTGTTTTAAAATCTGCAAGTCTTCCTTAATGTCATTCAAACTTGTAATAAAGTTTGCACTCAGGTTCTTTAAATCATCTTTGATTTCACGAACCTGCCTCTCAAACTCCTCAAGAGCTTGAGTGCTCGATGCTTTCACTTCACCCAGGGCATCCTCAAGTGCAACAACACGGGTGGACAAACTCAGTGCACTTTTAATACCTGGGACACAATCTTTATATATGTAAGCGTTGACTGATAATAGGGGAAGACGCGCAAATGCCGTGCCTAGAAAC
>MU182099.1:184475-232911 GCA_016904865.1 Pissodes strobi
ACGTCAACATAATGTTCGAGTACTAACTACAACCAAAACAAGGCTAGGTCTATGACAAATCACAAGAAATGTTAATGCAAGATTTTAAGACGCTACGAAAACTCCTCAGACAACACGTACGTGTGCTCCGCAAAATGCCAATACTGTGATCGATCTTAAGCCAGATCTCGCGCACGCATTCTAGTAGCGCCATCTATACGCCGTCATCTTTTAGTGTCACGATTTTGCCCATAATTTAGCGCGTCTTCCCCTATTCTCAGCCAACGATGTAAGGCACAATACGAGTCGACATGATCAGTATACGAATCTCTATAGAGCTGACTCCAGAACATCCACGACACATTACTTTTTTGCAGAAGTCACATGGAAATCCGAACACCTCACCACTATTTCTAGGCTCTTTAAAGATGCAGTTCTGGGAACATTTGTAGCATGTGCCTGACATTTTAGGTTATGCCACAAATTTGTGTTACCACGTTGGAAAAAAGTAAAGACACAAGCTCATAAATATCACAAATGCTGGTTATAACACTCAGGAACTGCATTGTTTGCTTACACTGGAGAAAAACATTGCATAATATTGAAATTTGTATGGTGAAAGAATGTAAACAAATTGAGGTCTAGAAGAAAAACAGCACTCAAAAAACTAAATTGGTTCACAATATAAGGCACTGCTGGTTTGTAAAATTATGTAGTTGACACCAATTTAATGCAAGGATTTCAGGCGAAAAAGCAAATTTTAACAACATGTTTACTTATACATATCCTCGAAGGCATTTTAGAAGTGAAAGGTGTGTTCGGAGTTTCTTTGGCGGGCATTTCTTGTCGAGAATATCCTGGATTCGCTCGGGTGTTGTCATTATCGTCACTTGTAGCAATAGACGGTGCCATATCCATTTGCGAAGTCGAAGGTTGACAAGAAGGTGAGTTCATTTCTAGCCGTATCTTCTCATGCATCTACTTCTCTTGGTTCAGGGATATCTAGATCATCCGATGCTATAAAATCCAAGTCTGTAAATATTTTTCGATTAAAGGGGAAAATTCCAGTACAAGTAAAGCTATTTTTGGCTAGATCCATCTTACAAATTTTCGTAAAGGCTTCGCTTACAAGTCCTGCTATTTCATAATCAGTTATCCTCATCGAGAGGCTGCCTCATTTTACGCATCTTTAAACGGTTCATCACAGTTCTATCTCAGGGTTGTAGCTTGTGCGTACAATGTGTACGTTGTTCGCATGGGTAAATCTGATGACGTCCAGCTCCTTGTGACTGCAATGGCCTTCAACTATTAGGAGGACGGGTTCATCTTGAGATGGGCGGGTATATTTTACAAATTATTGAACCCACTTTAGGAAGATCGTGCCGTTCATCCAGCCATTGTCTTGAGCAGCAAGCATTGCATTCTCGGGTGCTCCAATTTTTAGACGGTCGATTACCTTTTTCCTCGGAAAAACAAATAAAGAGGGTATAAACTGATCTCCTGCTGCATTGATGCACAACAATACTGTTACAGGACGTCCCCTTTCCCCATAAGTCATTTTCCCCACCTGTTTTTTACCGGTTTCGTCAGCGTTATAGATTTTTGTAGGCCGAAAGTCATGTTTTTGCATCAATTCTTCCAACTTGTCAAAAAATCTGTGAACCTGTGCTGGATTGAAGCCAATTGCTCTCTGTAAACTTGTTGACTCTGCACTTCTTAGGGATAGCTCTGGGTGACGCTTAACAAATCCATAATAAAAGTCTTTTCCAGCAGATTTATTTTCACGACTAAATCTATGAGGGATATTTAAGCGCTCAGCCAAATCGAATGCAATTTTCACAAATTCTCTTTTGGTATGTGATCCACCAGTTACTCTTCATAATTACGAGAAAATGTAGTATGACAGCGTCCAAGAACCGGTTTCAATTGTGTTTCCTCTTCATTTTTTAGGCGATTTACTTTGCCAGCAAGCGTACTTTTTGGAACACCATACCTAAGTGATGCTTCTCTGATTGAAAAGTCATTTTGAAGCACCTTTTCATATGCTCTTCGTTCCATTGGCCACGAATATTTTTCTTCACAAATTGGGCATGTTGTAGGTAGTGAAACAAAATATTGCAATGCATCTCCCGTCCGATAATACTCGACAAGTATGTGTCCGATAATACACGACGTGCACGTTGCAAAACTTTTTTTTATAAAACAGCATTCGATTAACTTGCCCGCTCTATTGTCACATTTGCATGCTTACTAATGACCATTAAATGCATAGTGAAATAGGCAACACTTACCAATCCGGAAAAACAGCCAGCCAAACTTTGCACTGTCTCCACGTGTCCGAGCAAAATGTCAACAAACTGAACCAGACTTCTATACCCGTCAACTTACTGGGCCCTACTGAAGATATGTTATTGGTTGGGTACGTTAGTATTGTTCGTTCGCACATCTTATAGGAGCGGCAATGACAAGTATAACCGAAAATGACACGTGTCCCATAATACCCGCTGTTCGGTGCTACCCGATTCTCCCCTATACAATTATCGAAATCTATGTTTTTTTCTTCTTCTGCTTCTGTATCGTTCTCCAATTGCTCTTCACATACAGCACATTGTTTGACGATTTTCGTCTCTGTTGCAATTGACAGCAACGGTTCTCGTCCAGTTTTTCCATGGATCGGTTAGGTTGCTTCCCCTTCATTTGGTCTTGAAGGGTACTTCTCGGAACTCCTCCGACTTGTCTCTCAGATTTTCATGTTTTCTCCCTTATTTCGTGACAGGCCTGATTTAACTGATCCTCTGGATAATTTAAAAAGGATTGTTTTTGTTTTGTTCAACAGGTTCTGTTGGTATTTAAAATATCACAGTCGGAATAGAGTCTATTGTAGTTGCACATGAGTCTGTCTATGAAGGCAGTGAGGCCATAGTTGGTTCTATGTAAAGGTTCATAAAATAGATGCCGCTGTCTTGTACGTTTGACTGGGACAAATAAAAGAAGCAACTCCGACAATTGGTGGCAGTCAGCCATGTTGTTCACAAGTTTAAATGTGAAGAGAAACAGTGCATCGAGACTCTTCATACCGCACAGCATTAGCTTGGTCTCATAGGTGAGCCCAGAGGAGGGGAAACGATGATACTGTTAATAGATACTTCACAAATCTATTTTGCACTTGCTTAAGTCTGTTCCTGTGGTCGGCAATGTCGGCATAATGAGGAGACCAAATAACTGAGCAATATTCGAGGATGCTACGGACCAGACAGTTAGTTATATAGACACACTAGTGCTTTAGTGTCATTAATAAATTTTGTGTTACGCTTCACAAATCCAAGTAATCTGAAACCCTTGAGAACAATGTCATCCATATGCCGATTAAAGGAAGCTTACAATCAAATGCCACACCTAGATCATTGACAGATTTCACGGTTCCAATAAATTCATTGTCTATGCTGTGAGTGCTCGCAACTGGATTTGTACCACAAACCACCACACGTTGACGACGCTCAGAGAGCTAGCTACCCGTGACTCCAATCTCTGAGAGTTTCCTAATCAGAAGCAAATGACACACGCTGTCAAATGCCTTAGATAGATCCATGTAAATGGAGTCAACCTGATATCCTGCCTCGACTGCCTCGATCCTACAGCGAGTTTAGTAGTAGCTGAGCGTCCTTTGTAAACACCATGCTGCTAAGAAACGATATAGTCCTTATAAGTCAGGAAAATCTCGTCAGTCAGCATGGATTCCATCAACTTGGGGATAGCAAAGGGAATTGATGTATTCGGTAGTTGGCAATGTCACTTCTGTCTCCAGATTTAACCAGATACAGGTTAACGATTGGAAAACTTCTACATTGCAGGAAAACAGTCACAATCAATTGACCTCTGAAAGATACTTCGCAATGGCGGAGCCAGAGATGATGACCAATTTTACAACAAAACTGTGGGGATCCCATCCGGACCCGCCCTCTTGGAAGCATCGACTTGTTTCAACCTCTCAGTGACCTTCCGGACATCAAAGCTGTGCGAGGACAAAGTGGTAGCAAACTCAACGGGCTTGATGTGTGTTAAGTCAACTTCATTGTAGTCAGAATATGACGACTGAAAGTGTGAGGCAAAGGCCTCAGCTATCTCTTGAGAGCCCTCAAATACTCGGCTGTTGTAAGACATCCAGGCTGAAAGACCAGATTCGCTTTTGAGATCGTTGATAAATGACCAGAAGTTCTTGATGTGTTAAGGGATTAGATGTTCTGTATTGGTAAGATATAGGAGGTAGCACATAACAGTTCGAATCTTAACCTCACGACGAACAACGGAGAAAGCATCATGGTCGCTACCAACACCAGAATTCCTGAATCTTTTATAAAGTATGTTCTTCCGGGAAATGCGTTTACGAAGCCCTCCATCAAACCATTTAGGATATTTTTCGGTCGCAACACCCTTCCTCGGCACAAAGCGATCGATGCCCTCGAAGATCACCTCATAGAAGCGACAAATCATTGCGTCAATAGTCGATATAAAGGATCAGTCAATCTCCTCATAAAATTAATTTAGTTCGGAGTAACTGGCTCTACCCAACCATGCATCGTTCTACTATACAGTTTTCTTTTAATCTTTGAAGAGACTTTAATTCCCAGTGTTATCCACGTTTTGGATGTTTTCTGTTTTTCAACAGATTTAACCGGAAAATACAAATTTAACAAATCTTATGCCAGTCCCGTGACAGCAGCTCGCACTTGAACTGATGCATTTTTGCCCCAGAAAACATTTTCTTCCTGTAAACAACCGCATCCTCTTCTCCGGGCTCAGCCTCGAGGTGAATCTCTATAAGCTGTGCTTCATGGTCCGAGAGCCCAGTTCGCACCACCTCGGCCCTCACTGTCAGGCCAAAAATGTTGTCTAGAAATAATTGAGTGTCTTTTGTAATTCTTATTGGACTGAAAATTGTTTGTTTTAAATTATAAGAAAATATTAGATCAGTAAAAGCTTGCTGTTTAGTGAGTTGTTGAGCAGATTAATGTTAAAGTCACCACAAAGTACTGATGCATATCTAGGAAACGAATCTTGAGCAAAGTTAAATATAGTTTTTAAAGTATCAAAAAACTGTTGGACCCTCCCCTACTGGAGGCCGATATACACATATAATTAGTATTTTAAAGAGCCTACTCACAATGGAAGAGCACTCAATCTGTTCCTCTACACTCATGGACGCCATTCTTTACCAGTACACACGAGCCTCCATGAATATTCAGTGGAAATATAGTGGAGTAGTGTTTAATGCCCATGTTTTAACCTCTTGCTCTGTATATCAGTGTTCTATACCTCATAAAATTGTATGATCAAGCGTATCCTCTATGCTGAGAACAAAATTATGAAATTTGTAAGGTTACGAAAGCAAAGAAAGAGCTGATTATCCTCGCTTTACAGCTCAGGCGCAACATAACACAAACCCATTTATAAATCGACCATAATTGTAATATGCTTATGCTGTGCTATGTCTATGCTATGCTTATGTTATGTCAGTCTATAAATCCAGCTTTTTCTTGTTCCCGGCCACCTTATTTTAAATACAATAACTTAAAAATATAGGTTAATTCATCAAAAAAAGGTGCTATTACTGATGGTATGGTATGGCTCGGCAAGATTGGCCGTTCAACATCATCGACCACAATTGTTTTTTTTGTGTATACCCTTCTATTTTACACGAAAATCCCTATCTCTTTCGAGAACCTCGGAATATAGTTTGAGGGTTGGGCTTTTGTACATATCCAGGTGCAACAAGGGCATTTTCGAGATGCCTAAACCTTCGGCGTGTCAGTGCTTGACATTCGCAGAGTAAGTGCTCTGACGTTTCAGCCATAGTTTGGCAGAATCTGCATGGCTCGTCAGTGGGTTTTCCCCATTTACTTGAGGTGGTACCTCCAGGGGTCATGTCCAGTAACAACGTCTACGACCAGTTTTATCTCATTTTTTTTCTTGTAGTTTGAGCAGCTTTTTTGTGTAGTTAAACGAGTGAGAGATGAGTCTTTTGGTCTGTCTCTGACCAGGTGCATTGGCCCATTGTGTCTCTTTCCGACTTTTTCCCAATTGCTGAGTTCATTCATTATGTGTCCTCTAGTGATGCCACAGAATGGTTCAGGCCCGCAAAGGGCAGTCTGCGCACCATTCCGTGCGAGCTGTCAGCGGCTTCGTTGCTTTCCACACTCTCGAGCCCTGATACCCATATTAAAATGAGTCTATTTATGTTTGCCAGTTGATCTGCAGCCATCCGGCAATCCCACACTAGCCGGGAGATGATTCTGCTAAATGCTAGCGCTTTTAAGGCTGCTTGACTATCTGATAGGATATAGATCTTTGCACCTCTTAGACCTTTTTTGACACATTCAGAGATGGCTATATTGATAGCATTTAATTCTGCTTGAAAGGTTGTGGGAGTGTTTCCTAAAGGTGCAGATATTCGACACCTAAGTCCGTAAATTCCGGATTCCACTCCTTCCTTCATCTTTGATCCCCTCTCTAGTTGTTTTAGTCTCTCCCCTGTAGTATATCGGTCTTCAATTACCGCTTCAAAGGAGCGATCAAAATGAAGTTTTGTTTCCAGTGTATCGGTTGGTTTGGTCAACGCCTCTATCTGGATGTCCTTCAGAATTTTAAGGTGACCAGTCAGGTTTCCTGATTTTAGTTTTTGTATCTGAGTAACTCTATACGCACTGGTTTAGGCCTCCTTTTCTATACATATGTGCGGCGAGGCGTAGAGAGGTCAGGTCCAGAGCTGCTGTGGGGCACGTTTTCATAGCCCCTGTTATACCCAGACAGGCGAGCCTTTGTACTTGTGTTAGCTTTCGCTGTGTTGATATTTCCTTTGTTTTTACCCACCACACCAAGCAGGCGTAGGTTATAATAGGCTTTACAACAGTGTTATGGTACCACCAGATGATGGAGGGTTTTAGGCCCCATATTTTACCAGAGTCGTCGACAGGCCCAAGCTTTTTGATATTTCTTTCCAGGTGTGGATTCCAGGTTAGTTCCCGGTCAAGAACAATGCCAACACACTTAGCCTCTTTTGAAAGCCCTACCGTTGTCCCTCCCAAAGTAGGTGCTTTAAGGTTCAGCTTCCTTCTTTTTGTGAATGGAATCACTATGGTTTTGCTTGGGTTGATATTTAGTCTTTCCTGTATATTAATAGTCTACTAAAACATAATCAAGTTATCGATATTAAAATTTCAAAATTCTAACTATATTCGAGCACCTCAAGCACCAAGCAATTCACAACTTGAACAAATTTGTCTCCAATTTGAAATGTCATAAGTTAGTTCGTAAGGTGGTCGTAAGAGGATAGACATTTGGATTAGATCGGGAAAGCGTAATCGAAAATATATTTATACGTAGATGTAACAGCATCGATATTTGTGAAAATCGATTGTGGCCGGCCTACCAGCTGAATCACCCTAAATATTTTGTGTGTGAGTAAGGATGGTTGTAGATAAAGCATAGTATTTGACTCACTTATAATGAACCATTATGGCCTACATTATACGTTCGTTAAATAATATACTATTACGTCATTGAAAGTAATGTCTACACACTTACAGGCAAAATGTGTTCAAATATTATCAATTTTAAACTACTTGCTAAATTACACTAGAACTGGAACAAGTACTTGAGCCATGCATTTTTGTATAAAATACTCTAAAATCGACTAGATATAAAAAATAGTTCTTGATGTAGTGTAGTAGGTATCAAGTTTCTTTATCACAAAACTCAATTCATTGTATATTTGTATATATTTTTATGGTTTTTCAACACTATACTTATAATAATAAAGGAGATTTACCGAATAATGAAATGAGTGTTGACTGGGTTTATATTCTCATTCATCTACATATAAACAAAAAGGACATACATACACTCATTGTGCAATCTTTACCAAACGAATTTGCCTTTACATATCAATGCCAGTAAACTAAAATATCACGTGGTGCATGTCATCGATGAGAATAACCATCACCAATACCGATGAATTTAAACAGAAAATAAAGATGAATTTAGTGTGACCCGATGAAGTTGGCCGTTCTAATGCGTTTCACGGTCCATAAAATTCAAAACGTACCTTAATAGTTGTTTTCTTGTTGGTTTTTTTAAATCAAACTAAAGGAATTTCTGCTATTTAAGTCTCCAGTTAATCGATACTACGATACTCATGGCTAATCAACATTTTAGTGATGAATTGCAGTATCAAAATAAGGACCCAACGTGTTTACACAATATATAACTAATTCGATGGCTCGACCAGTTGTGTAACATCCTTATCTACATGATTTGTAAAAAGGAGACAAAGCTAGCTATATAATTTTTGAAATTTACAACCGCAAATTGATCCTCTCAATTTAAACATCTGAAAATGCATGATTTTAAATAGCTTAACTCAATCTTTAAATTTCATTCTGAACATAGATGTAAGTATTTTCATTACCCATAGGTAATTATAATGTAGGGAGGGAAAATTATATAATATACTCAGATAAGACAAAAATGGGTTAAGGACTTGAATAAATCTTTTTGAATAATGACAATTATTGCACATGAAGTTGTTTAATGAACGGCTCGAGTAAAATCATGACAATTGTAAGAATTAGGTTTGGTTATATGGGGAGTCCCAACGATTTACGTTGCTCGAGAATGGTGATTTTAGATTCAAAAGTTTCCAGAATTATACTTGTTCTACTGGATAGCTCAGATATGGAGCAACCTGTTTGTTAATTTAGTGTGTTTTTATCTTCGGTTTTCATTCTCTACTAATAACTCTATTTGATATAATGAACAACCACCATTTAAATATAGTCTCTCAAAGCGTATAAATGTAAAAAAAACTTAACCTACTTCGAGATAATATCTTTATCGTCATTTAACGACATTCTCATTTTGCTGAGACTTGGCTGACCAATGATTTTGTAACTAATTACTGTGCCACTTTGTAATGAAAATGTAGCTCAGTCGCTAATTTGTAAAGATAGAGCAAAAGTTAATTTATTTAGTTTATTTGAGGGTGTGAGTTAAGTTATTTCCTCTGGTGATTCAATTTTTACGCCACTTGCGATAAATCAAAGAAATCAATTTAAAAACAAATTATATATTAACTATATGACACCATAAATTACAAGTTATGGTACCATGTGCACTGCAGTTATCAATATAATTAAAATTATATTACAAATGGAATCAAATATTACTTGAAATACGGTTTATAAATAAAATGATGATATGATTAAAATGAAAGTAACTTTATTATTAAAGATTAACAAATTTAATTGGTCTTCACAATCAATTTATTTTAATTTACCACTCCGTACCTATTTTGTCCGACTATCCTATAACCATGCAACCGTATTGGGACCTTTACTAGAAACCTGCTTCTGCCTATTCCCAAGTTTAGCTGACTTGAGCTGATGTAGGCCTTCAAAAAGGTTGCCTTAGCGTATGGTTCTCCCTCTACAGGTCTGGCACAGCAACGTGGACAATAGAGGTTTCCTTCATCCAACGGTATTTACATGTAAAGAAAAATAATAAACGCCTTAGACCAGTGTATACTGCTAATAAAAATTATACAGAAGAGTATCCTGTGGACCTCACTTTGACATAGGAGGTTGAAAACTTGAAAATTTACTGGTTACAGTACATATTATAATCAGAACTTAAATTATAATTTAAAGTTCAGCAAAATTGTAAATAACTATGATTAAATAACAATATAAATAATTACTGTTACTCAAGATACTTCCATTCTTTACTTTGAGATATGAAATTCAAAGGAAATGATGATTGAAATTAGAAATTTAAAAGAAAATTATGAAGAAATTATGAAACTTGTCCAACAGTGGCTCGGCAACTTCAAATAGAAAATAACTAGATTTTTATAAAAAAAAAATAGAAAAAACGAGGTACAACCTCTCTTAAACAAGTCTAATGACTCCAGATAAGTAATTTCTTTACTTAATTTATAAATATGGCCCTTGGCACATAAACAATAATTTGACGTAAATTGCGTCTCAATTAATGTTAAGTTAATTATTATCTCGCTTTGAGATAGGAACTTAGGTAAACGATAAAGAAAAAATAAACCAGGTAAATTTACACACATGTGCTTAAACCTCTTTCATATGCAAATCAATGCCGGTACATCATTGATCAAACGTGACACGATAAGTGATAATAATTATTGTCTGATGTTACAAATAAACTGAAAGATTAATGAAATAAGCCTGAAAAAACTATGACCAACATAGTTGAAAATTCAGCGAAATTCTACTCAAATTCAATTAACTACCTTTTACAGGAACATATAAAATTCGCTTTGAGAATCTTCCAGGTAATACTGTTCAATTTAAATGAAAATATGTAAAATCATATGTATGACCACTAAACGATGAAATAATTACGTTCTCTATATATTTGGATATTTGGTCGTTAATCAAAAATGCACTCCAAAGCCCAGTCCAACCGTAAAAAACAAATATAAACAAAGTGTTCAAAAACCATTTTTGAACACGTCTTCAAATCTAACGATTTAATTTTTGTACGATCTAACTTTCCACGCCACTGTCCTCGCATTCCAAACAAATTAAAACCTTGGCCACGGCAAATATAAGCCGTGCCTTGGCGATCTACTAACGCCATCTCTTGTTTACCACGTTTATCCACTGCGTAGGCAGGCTAGAAAGCTAAAAGTTAAGCGTCCTCAAAAGGCCTCCGACCAATTATAGCGCTTCGCGCTTTATCCGGGCTTACAGTGGCTTTATACAGGACAGTGACGACAATGTTTCGTCAACGCGCTGATTGGCTGCGCCATTTTGGAGCAAATTTAGTTTGTTTTCATATGTGACTGTGGATAAGTTCTTGTGATTTATAGCGATTTTATGCGTTTTTCTAGTGACTTTTTTGCTGACTATTAAACCTGTGTGTGTAGTTTCGGTATATCCAATTAGACATTAAAGTTATATTACGTTTTAAAGTGTAGTTTTGCTGCTTTCGTAGGTACCAAGGTAGGTAAACAAGTGGTATTTTAAAGTAGATTATCTATAAGATTTAGTCAGACGTAGGCTTTTACATGCCCTGCAGGCCTTCTACAGGCCCACCAATACACTATTATCCTATATGTAGTGATTTAAAAAAATCGTGGGCCTGTAAAGTTGAAGGGTGAAGCTGGATTTATAGTTTCCGTAAAGTAAGAAGTAAGAAGTAACGATAAGCAGTAAGAAAAATAAACAAATGGCGAGTAACGTTGACATTCACAGTTCATCAGTAAGCAGTAAGCGATAAGCAGTAAGAATTAAGAAATGGTTCAATTCCATTTCTTACGGCTTACGGCGATAGTGCACAGGCGTAATACGATATTTAACCTGAACGCATGCTCGTCGACAGCCGGCATTTTTGATTTTTGTTTGTTTACATTTCATCTCTGTGTATTTTTTTACTGACGGAATACGAAGAAGACCATATTTTAATAAACATTATTCAACATTATTCGTTATATTAAAGGATTATGTAGATACTAATAAAAAATGCAACGCTTGGGACTCTTGTGAGGCAATTGCTTGTGCAATGTGTTCCACTGTATGTAGGTAGGTAGAATGTTAATAATTATTAAAGTTTTCTAAATGTATGGTATTTTATAATTGAAGAGATTCAAAAAAAGTGGAGGAAAAGATAGGGGACGGAGAACATAATATTTACCATAAACCTGAATTTGGCAAATGACAAAAATAGGAAACACATTCTTACCAAAACTATGAATCAAATGTTTGTTACTGCTTACGTTTTACTTCTTATCGATTACGGCTTACTGCTTACTTCTTACTTTACGGAAACTATAAATCCAGCTTGATTGTTTCATGAGTCTTTTTTGACACACCAAAGACTGTTGATATATTCTACTCTTTGTATTTATAAGAATGTAGTAGATTGCAGCTGCATGCCTTTTTTGATATAAAATGTTATATAAGGCTTTTCTTTACCAGTTGAATATTGTATTGTTCTACTTTGAAACACTTAGTTACAGTATAAGTAAACAAGTTGTCAGTGTCGATAACTTTGTGATCACGATCACAGTCCAAATGTACTTTAGTCCCTTAGGATTAAATTAACCATTTTAGTCCTGGAAGTACAAAAAATACTTTAACTTTTATAACATTCCATGTTTAACATCATATACCTAGTTACTGTTATGTAGTTAGTAGGGCCTGGTTGTAAAATAGAGGCTTAAACTCAGCTTATTTGAACTACGACTGGTGGTTGAGCTCCTTAATACATTGCTGTCAAATTAGATCATTTATCTGCAATGTATTTTAAATGGGATTCTTCAACCACCAGTCTTGGTTTAGCTGACTCGAGCTTAGCCAGCATCGTACAACACAGTCTAAGTAACATGTTCGTCAAATGTCATGCCTCAATTTGCATAATTAAGTGATATGTACATTACAATGTACTAACGGATTATCTTTTCTTGCAGGTTCATTTTGCACCAGGCATTTGGGAGGAAAAAAGATGAGATAAGAAGTTAAAGCCAAATGCTATCCCAACCATATTTTCCATTTCCAAAACCAACGTGGAAAGAAAGGCTTCTACAAAGCGTGAATTTGCCTTGAAATCTCATCAGATTCCATATCGAGGCTTTTTTCCGAGCAAACTGAGGAGTCAAGAATGGATTGGATTTTTTACCATGAATGCATGATTTATTTTTTTGGTAGAAATGGAAAATTGATAGTGCAGTTATCACAGAACCTTGTCATAATATGAGTCAAAAAATAATTAGTAGATATGTGGTATTTAAAAAAAATAGATAACAAGAAAAAAAGTAAAGTAGTGCAAAAATATGCTAGTAAATCGTTGAAAATAACTATTTGTATTAAAAATTTCAATTCAAGAAACTACAGTTTTTTCCATGTTTAAGGTTCTTTATTTAGCTTTTGTCAATAACCAGAGGTGTATTCCTGTTTTGTATTGTTTTAAATATATTAGGTAATATATGCATATTTTATTTAAGATTTTTTTTATTGTTGCCGTTTAGCTTAAAGCTTTATCGACAAGAAAGAAGAGATCGAAGTAAGTTAATCAAACAACGCTGAGTAAAATTAATATATTTATTTTAGATCAATTACAGGTTTGTCAAATAGTGTACCTGCTTTATTTCCTAACACTACATGAAATGAACTTCTGTTTGTAGTCAACATCCATAAAAATCAGAATTTTTCATTATTCAGAATCCATTTTTTGATAGCATCCTTATTAAATCTGATTTTTCCCTCTGGTCAAAGCTGAAAATTGAAATAAGCTTTTTTATATTCTTTGGGTTGATTATAAATAAATAAGATATTTTTAACATGAACAAGTCTTAATCTAGACACAATGACGGAAGTATACATCATGTCATCTTGTTTAAATATTATGCTTTGCTTGTCCATATACCTATTTGCTCTAAAGAAAAGTGCCCTTTCTTGCATCAACTTCTGTATAAACTGGATACCTGCTTCGCTGCTTCATATGTATTGTTCCTTTCAAAACATTTTTTTGGGAAGGTTCCTAATTCAAATATGGACCTAAAAATTACATTTACTATTTATAACATCACCTTGCTGAAAGATACCACAAATCATGGAGAAAGTACTAAAATTTCATGCCGTGAACACAGACGACCATTCTGATTATCACATTAAAACGTTATTATTAAAAAACAAATATTTATATATATTTACGTACCAAACTGTCACAATCTTGAGTCATCATAACCCCACTTACATTGTCCATTCAGCTGATAAGTGTCTAGTTTCGGTTGAGTTTCTGTCCCTTTCTGTACTACGCTCAAAAAGAGTCGGAAACATGTTCCTTGCCGCTTATACATGCGGGATTTTCAAATGCTAGTATAATACTTTCAATTATTTTGCTTGTTAATTTCGTGAAAATTATTAAAGTTTTGTTAGGTAAGGGTCCGGTTAACATATTCCTACCATTATAATACTTCAGTCGTTTTATTTTGTTAGCTTCTTGCTAAAAAAATGCAAAAAACGCGAAACTTCCATATAAGCTTTAAGAAAATTTGCTCCAAAATGGCGGCCCTGGTCTATTGTCGTCACTGTCCTGTATAAAGCCACTGTATCCGGGCTGTATTTCTAGCGCCATCTGTTGTAAACCACCTTTACTCATTTGGAGCCTGCCGCGCATGCTAAACTCATCTGACCAATCATAGCGTTTCCCGCTATACCCCGGCGACCGAGTCGACCAATCACGGCGCATCCTACAGGATGGCCAGTTCACCCTAACTAAAATTCCCTAAAATTCACATCTTTAATATTCGAATTTCATGCAAACTAATCAGCAGATTTCAACCGGATTTGTATTAAAATTCATAATATTAATTTAGACAACCAGTCATGTTAAGTTTTTACACAATATCTCTGTATTTACATTATTGCCCTTTCCATGCCCGAAACGGTGCATCTTCTCCCACCAGAAGGGGCGGTAACAACTTCTCCAAGTTGCTCTAGTTCCCACGTTCTAGAATTCAGTATTGAGTAAGAAGTAGTCTCTTTAACCTCGACCATGTAAGTCGCAATAGGCGCACCCCCGTTTCTAGCCGGCTGGCGCTGAGCCGCCATGCCGGCAAGTTTTCACGTTTGAGACCTCATAATCTATCCAGTTCATTACCCAAGTGATATAGTGATATCCTGGCATAATCATCGTCACATCAAGCCTACAATAAGGTATTTATTGGCAAACTTAATGCCATTATTCTCCCGCCGAGCAATGGCGTCCCAATTGGTCTTATCCATGGGAGTTGTACAATCGAGCCCTGTCTCGAACCACACCGCATTCAATAGAGCCTAGTCTCGAAATCCCAAGTAAGTAAACTAACATGTTTACAATCACATTCTCACTAAGCCTACAAAAAGGTATATATCGGCATCTCATTGCCAATTATGGAGACCGACTCATCTCTAGTACTAACCCTACAAAAAGGCATTTTTTCGGCATCTACTGCCATTATGGAGACCCACTGATCTCTAGTACTAAACCTACAAAAAGGTATATCTCGGCATCTACTGCCATTTTGGAGACCCACTGATCTCTAACTCTCAAAGGCTCTGCCATTCGCTGCAGAGTCCTTAATGGTATTTTCCATTGCATTTTCAACATTCTATATTACCAGCATACCACTGGATTGCTATACTCTTTGCCTTATTCTAATATAAGGATTACTCTGCACTAGTCTGCATACACACTCATGCCTTATTCTCACATAAGGATTAAACGGCAATAGTCTGCCAATTTACACAAGCTATCACAATGCTACATCCCATACGCGGATTTCTGCTTACCTATGCTACCTGCATAGCATACCTACTAATCATTCATGCGTGCACCAATAAGCCGCATTCACAAGGCATTCATGTCATGCCAATATGCACTAACTGCATACCAGTCAAAACCACTACAATCCAGTCATTCCTATTTGCAAGAAATTGAACTACTTGTACATAGAAGCTAGCAATAGGCCTAGCAAGTGTTTGTCAAAGTGACTTTCCCCCAGTGTTAGAAGAAAACCTTCTGAACATTAAACGTTTCTCGTCAATGGTGTTCATAGTGTACATATTAGCTTATAGGTGGACTCTAAGGTAATACTAATCCTGTTATCGCTTGTATATTGTATTTTATATCAAAGCTAAATCAGCTAACATAGTTGATAAGCAGCTGTTCCGCAGGAACTCTAACAGACATTTAACTGTATATAGTTTCAAGGTTATGTTTATAACCATACATTAGTTTAGTACTACAATTGTTTACGCAATGATTTAGGTTTTAAGAGTATTATTTATGTTATATTTTTCAAGGTCGAAATTTGCCTCGACTGATATTTTTCACATCGTAGCACTGACTACGTGCAATAATTCATAGTTTATATTTTGCATATTTATGAGCTTCTAGTTATTTTCAGGTAAAATAACTTATTAAAATATTCATATAATACTAAAGCTTTTTGTTTTATTTACAAATTGACTTTAGAACTAGCCCTATGGTAAATTTTAGTGCCTAAGAGCACATCTCTTTTTGTTCAGAAAATCGACCAAGATCGACTCTGAAACACAAAGTCTCTCACACTTTGAATCTTTAACTTCTGATCTTTTAAGTTAGATATTACACGGCGTAAACCATCAAAACAAAAAATTGAAAACAGATAGAGATAAAAAAAAGGAAGAGCCCACCACTAACCCATTGTATCATTAACCACTAAACGACGAAATAATTACGTTCTCAATAGATTTGGATTGAACCTATATCAAATTACACGAATTTGACCGATAAGATAAGCAATTATCCACCAAAAAACAGTATTCAAACCTAAAGGTCACCATAAAAAATTAAGATTGTTGAAATCGTCAAACACTCGAAAGTGCAATATAAAAGTGCTAAATTCTCGCTTTAGCTAAATATAAGTCAGTGAATTGGAAACAATTTTTACTAGTATATTTAAAACGTAAAAAGATTATTGAAAAATATGCCGGATGAATAAAATATTTTGAGATCAGAAACTAATACCACTTACCGTGCCAACGTCTGCACACAAGATGATATGAACTTCCTTTCAAAATTTGTACGTTCTACCTATTTCAATTTTCAACGTTTGGATTGGGCAATTTAAATACACGTGACAACCGTTGTAGGAAACGCGGCGTCAAACTAAGGAAACATTCAACATACGCTAAATGTAGCAATCTATTGTAGATTACAGGCATTGAACAACTCTCTACGTTCTTCACTTACCTACCAACTACACCAGATAAGACCGTTTCCTAACAGATGGCATTCCCACAATCAAGCGATCTGCACCGACACGAATCCATAAATTAAAGATTCAAATCTGCGTACCTGTTCTCCTTAAAGTTAATTGTGCAAAATATATCCATTCAAAGATAGATGTCACTGCCGATCATTATATCGAGCATTGAAAACCATTGATAAATAGGTAGAATTAATGGAGAGGAATAGACTAATATTTGATAGCATATATTCCGTTACAATTTTTTGGACGGGGAACTTTGTTTGGTTATGCGATTCGTCGTAAAGGTCGATTGCAAGCTTCTAGTAGCTGTAAGAGGGGTGGTGGTGTGCTAATCGCAGTCCATAACAGTGTTTGCAGTTCCAGAGTTGAAGTTTCTCCGGACATTGAACAGATTTTTGTGGTGGTGGGTACTGGGGGGCTGTAAGTGTATAATTGGCAGTGCCTATTTACCAACCAGATCTCCTTTAACTGCGTACACAAAATTGGCCGAGAGCAGCTAAAGCTAACAATCGTAGGTGACTTCAATCTTCCTAACGCACAATGGTCTGCAGCGTCTACAGCGGTTTCCATGGTGAGTGCTTCTGCTTTGGAGCCGGAGTGCACTGAGGTTTCTTTTCTTTCTATCTGGGTTGATGGCTTTGCTTCTAGGCAATTGCCAGCTCGATGCTCGATTCCATAGGGACTACGCGTTGTCTAGCTCGAAACCATATATATAAAAACGTACACAACAAAGGTTCAACATGTACAAATAACACACGCAGACAGCACGGAATCTGGAATAAAAGAAGAGGGTTTAAGTTGAACATTACAGTTTAATTTTATTGCGGTTTAGAAAGCGCATTATAAGGTTAATTGCCCCCTCTTTGGGGAATGATAATATAGAATAGATTGTAATAGGGGTATTGTATTTGTATTTGTACATGTGAGTGGGTCCAAATAGAACCCTCCACTGCGACCCTTGGTCTATTGTGGCTCACATCTGTGTTTTCCACTATGCCAGAGGCTCGATCCTTTTCAAGAAATCGAACAGCTTTCTGGGGTGGATAGTTTTCAAATCTGCAAGTGTGATTTGAGTATTTCCAAAGACTGTTTGTCTGGTTCTTTCCATTGCTGGACAGTGGCATATAACATGCTCCATTGTTTCTTCGTCCTCCAAGCACAAGCGGCATTCCGTTTCTTCGGAGAGCCCTATCTTGTTCATGTGGCTTCTTAGCCGACAATGGCCAGTGTACATGCCAACTACAGCCTGTACCTGCTGCCGGCCAAGTTGAAGAAGCTGTCCGGTTCTCACTCCTGATGGCAGATTCACCGCCAACTTTGAATGAGTTAGGCCTGGTAACTCTCTCCATTTATCTACAAATTAATTTTGTGTCCACCTGGAGAGGGCTTCTTTAGCTGTGTTATAAGCTATTCCCAGTACTGGTTCTGGTCCTATGAAGGCCGTTGCGTCCCCCTGCTTCGCAAGAGCATCAGCTTTTTCGTTGCCTTCATATCCTGTATGTCCAGGTCTCCAGATCAGTGTAAGTTTGTTTTCTCTCCCTAGTTTGGTGAGTAGTTACTGGCAGTTCCATACCAAAGATTAAAAATGAAAAGATCTGCCAGTAAGACAAAGCGAATAAAATTAAAAAGAGATGAAACAACCTCCGAGTTAAAGGGACAATCGGGCATTCTCGGAAACGGTTGGGCACAGTCGTCGATTTCTGACTGTTACGATCGAGCACGTGTCGTGTGGTCAGTATTTAGCACATTTGCCCGTTTGTTTCATTGTTTTGTTTAATGTCAAAGTCAAAATTGCTATTCTTGGTTTAATCAAAGAGTAGTAATTTTTGGTTTAATGTTGAGTATTATTGAGTTGAAATTTGCTTTTGTGGTTAACAATATTTCTGTTGTGTGGCGGTGTAGTAATTAATTAATAATTCGAAGTTTCACATTTTGGTTAAAATGGAAAATATTAGAAGTGGGACAAAGTGGAATTAATTGCAATTACAAGAACTGTAAAAACACTTATTACAATTCCAAAGAAAGGCTGCATTTTTTTTATAGTGCCTATAGATGAGATTAGGTACGTTTGCAGTCTACTAGTATACTTAAAATCGAGCTTAAAATACATTTTACCCACTTCAACTTTACCCTACTTTATAATATTAACCTCATAAACAGAAGTAATCTGAAATTCGTATAAACAAAGTTGAAAATCCAATTTTTAAATGATTAAGGGTTTAATACAATCTCTTAGGTACTGCATAAACATGAATTTAAATACATTTCTAAGCATTATGATAGTTTTTTGAGAGAGTTATTAATAATTACATAGTGTTTACAAGTTTAGTATAAAGTTGCATTTTTTATTATTTTTTATAGATTTACATAAAATATCTCTAAACTACGAGCCCACAATCATATCATATTTGGCTCAGTCGCGTGATTTTATTTTAGAGAACATTGGTAACCACAAAAGAACAATCTATTGAATCCAGCTTTTTACCAAAATGTCTCAAATTACAATAATAGTAGTTGGATTTAATCTCGGATTCAATAGATTCTTCTTTTGTGATTATTTTACCAACGTTTTCTAGACTGAAACAATCACTGGGCCAAGTGCCATGACCATACTTTATATTATCTGTATTATTAATCCAAAGTAACTTTATTTTATAAGAGAGATTATAAGAGAATTTTTTCCACCTTGTTAAACCTTTGACTTGAACTATTATAAATTGAAAAATGCAGTACAATAAAGAGTAGGAAATTATTTTTTGCTCCTCGATGATAATAAAAACTATGATATTTTAACACAGTATACAAAAAATTATTTCTTCGTTTAAAACTACTCCAAGAAAAAATCGGAAAATTAATATTTTACTTAATCTGTAATTTGTTGAATACTTTTATATCCATTTTGTATGATATTTTTATCTCAGAATTTACAAATTTATATAGCAATATTAATATACTATGCTTTTGAAACTTTTCTTCTTGTAATAATTATTAGTGAAAATTGATTGCTAATTTTATTTATTTATATCAAAATTGATATTGTTATTCATCATTTTATAACGAAAATAATAAAAATTAGAAATATGAATGTTGTTTTTATTAGTTTTAAGCGTTCTTTTGCATCATTGGTTGTATATTATTTGTGTAATAATGTATGTTAGGTGTTATTTGTGTAATAATGTATGTTAGGTGTTATTTGTGTTAAACAGTGCTACACGTTGTTTGAATAAGCAAGACCATTTCTTGCTAATGCAAACGGTTACTTATTATTAGGAAAAAATAATAAAAAAAGGAAGTATAATAATTTGATCACATACGACAAGGGATACACTGCAATTTCTGCACCTGATTTACTTACTAATGTAATAATTTTTTTAGAGATGCACTTTATATCAAATTTATCTTATTAAAACGCGACACAGAAAATACAAAAAATGGCAAAAAATTAATTTGTGATGACAGTTATTGAAGTTTTATTTGTAAGGTTGTCAGACCATCACCGATAAGGCTAATCGCCAAATGTTTGTTCGCTTTTAAAATCGAGCCTTTTTTATTGGCTTGCAGCCATATTTTATATCATTTCATTTACGTCACAATGCAGTAGAAACTAACCATGATTCTAAATGTTTCTACCTTACCTATATATTATAATGAAGGTAAGGTAAAAAAATTATGTATTATCTAAACCATAGTTAAAAGAGGCCAAATTTGATTAAATACGTAATTTAAAAAAAACTATTTAACTTGTCATTAAAATAGAAATTGGGATTAAGCCGGTTCTGTCTACTAATAATAAAAGGCAGTAAAGAAAATGGCAACATTGCTATCACCAAAATAAAATTGTAAGCGACAACGCCGCTTTACTACCAATTTAAAGGGACGAGGTCAATGAAGGAGGTATTGAAACATCAAAGGAAATTCGCCGGCTGTCCTCTCTTAATATTTCTACTCTTTGTCCATACTGTCTTGGATGAACAACGTGCTAGAATCAAGAGCTTTTAGAGCTGCTTGACTGTCCGAGAAAATTTTGATTGACTTGCCTTTCCAGTTTCTATCGATGAGCCACTGTGCAGTCATATCAATGACCTTAACTTCAGCCTGAAAAATGGTTGCATGTTTGCCTAGGGAACATTTAAGCTCAACCTTACCATTTCTATTCCATGCAGCGGCTCCCGTACCATCATTGGTCTTGGAGCTGTCAGTGAACCAACTATTCTCTGTTCTTCTCAGATTTTCAGAGTCCTTCGCCCATTGGTTCCTCTCTGGTAGGAGGACGTCATAGGCATGGTAATAGGTGGTTTTGGTAGGCATAACATCTGATGGTAGACCCAACACACTGTCCTGCTCATTGACATTTTCCAGCCTGTTGGGCACCATGATGATCGCCTGCGGATTGTTGATCACCGCCTGTGTCAATCTATACGTCGCCCACCTAGCCTCCTTCTCCAGCACTATTTGAAGAGGTGGCAGATTTAGAAGATACTCAAGCGCTGCCGTGGGTGTAGTGCCGAAAGCGGCACTAATTGCCAGACATGCTTGTCTTTGTAAGGTAGATAATTTGATTCTCGCGGAGCTCTGTAAGCTCTTAGAGTACCAAGCTACTGCCCCATATGTTATCATTGGTCCTATGACCGCGATATAGAGCTAGTGCATTTGTTTGGGATGTATGCCCCATGTTTTGCCGCAAATGCGTCTGCAGGTCCATAATGACAGTTTCGCTTTTGCGGCAATTTTATCCAGATGCGCATTCCAGTTAAGTGTTTTATCTAAGGTAATTCCCAAATACTTCACTGTATTCGCAAATGGGATAGTTTCCCCTTTGAGTGAAGGTGGTCTTAGGTCTCCCAGCCTTTTCTTCCTTGTGAACGGTACTATAACTGTTTTGTGTGGGTTCTCAGATAGTTGTTCCCTTTCACACCAGTCATAGACCACGGTTAGCACCTCTTGCAGATCCTCTGAAATAGTTCTTTGCAAGTTGCTTCTTATCACTATTACTAGATCATCCGCGTATGCCTGCACCTCCACATCCCACAGCGAGAGGACCGCCAGCAGACCATCCATCAGGAGAGACCACAGAAGGCGCGACAAAACCCCGCCCTGCGGACATCCTCTAACAGCCCTGAATCTGTAGCTCTCCCCCTGTAGGGTTGTTGTGCCCACTCTGCAGTTTAACATACTTCCGATCCAGTTCCTTATTTGTGGTTCAACCCCTCTTTCAGCTAATGCTGTGTATAAGGAGTTTGGTAATGCATTATTGAATGCTCCTTCGATGTCTAAGAACACACCCATCGCGATAGTCTTGCTTTCTAACGCTTGTGTTATGTTCCCGACAAGGTTGTTTAGTGCTAGTTCTGTAGATTTGCCGGTCTGATACGCATATTGGTGAGCATTCAGTGGATACTCACCAAGCGCACCCGTTCTAATGTGCACGTCGAGTATCTTTTCCATGCATTTCAACAGAAAGCAGGTCAGACTTATAGGTCTCCATGAGTTAGGTGTTGATTCTCTACGTCCCATTTTTGGGATGTACACCACTCTGAATTTAGTCCAGCTGCTAGGTATATAATTACTCGCTAGGCTGGCTCTAAAAAGTTTGATTAAGAACGGTGTTAATACTTCCAGACCGTTCTGCAGCAGTGCTGGAAATATTCCGTCCTCACCAGGTGATTTAAGAGGCTGAAACGATAGAATAGCACTTCTAATGATGTTCTTGGGGACAATCCAGTCGCCCGCTTTTGGCCGATTTGATCGGTCCCAAACAGGCTCCTCCTCATCATTATGCAAAATCCGACATCCCGGGAAATGAGTCTTAGCCAGAAGCTCCAACGTCTCCATGCCAGGTTCCGTAAAGGATCCGTCAGGTCGTTTTAGCGATCCTAACTCCTGTAATAGGGGTACTAAAATTTCATATGAATGAATTCATTATATAAGTTAAGGCCTGCAATGAAGTTGATGGGACGTTCAAATAGGATGTGATTAAGATCATCAACCTTAACACAATCACAAAGGGGGTTATCCCTTATGTTTATTATGTATAGGTGCTCCCCTGTTAGGCAGTGACCTGTCCGCATTCTAATAATGGTAGTAATATGTCTTCTATTTTTATAAGGAAAACTGGCAAACCACTTTTTACCTATGAATTCGGGCTAAACCCTAGAGTACTCATGATTTTTGTTAAGTATCGAGAGTTTCCAATCACTTTTAAACTGAGTGTGTAGAATTTGTCTAACGTTGTTGCATACCTCTTTAATGTCTAAGGTCATTTGCTTTGGCACATTTAAGATTCTACCAAGGTTGGCGATGGCATCGACTTCTGTGTTTTCAGCGATACCAGAATGACCCGGAATCCAAGCCAGTCGAATGTCAAAACCGTTCTTGATGGATGAAAGAATAAGTTTCTTTGTTCTCAGAGTCTAATAATCAGCTGCAGCACTATGAAGATTGGAATTAATTTTCTGGATAGCACTTAAAGAGTCTGAAAAGATAATTACATTTTTTAGTAATTTCTGGATGGCCACTCTGGCAGCATCGTGGAGAGCTACAATTTCGGCCTTGCAGATACCAATAGAATCAGGAAGCCTGGATGAAAATCGATATTTTATATCCGGGATATAAATACCATAGCCAAGTTTATTGTCTTTCCTTGAAGCATCTGAATAAATGAAAGTGAAGGTGTGTTTGTATTTTTCTTTGATTGAAGCAAATCTGGCATTTATCTTTCTTTTATCATGTTACAATTAATTACTTTTAGAGGGGAATACAAATATTCAGAGTCAACCTCGTAACATGGAAAATTGATACTTTTGTACATTTGATTCCAAAAGGGCAGAAAATGTTGAAGAGCTGAGATCAGATAAGGAACAGTGTCATTTATATAAAACACTGGCCCATTAACCAGTTGTCTGCGACAGTCTAAAATTAGTTTGGTTATAGGATGGTTTGAGATAGCCACGATCGTAGACGTATATTTAATTGACAACAATTTCCTTCTCTGCTCAGGGCCCAAGGTTGCTGCTTCGGAAAGAATTGCAAGTTTAGGCGTTGATCTCATACATCCCAAGCAAATACGTAACCCTTCATAGAAAACCAAATCTATCTTATTTAGGCTTTTTTTTACTGGCTGGCTTGATAAAGATAGCCCCAAAGTCTAAGTGGGACCTAACCAAGGCAAGAAAAATGATCAACAGAGTACAGGGGTCTGCACCCCACCAGACTCTGCAGATAGCCTTCAATACATTAAGAGCTTTTTCAGCTTGTGTGTAGTTGTGATTTGTTCGATATGTGAATCCCACTTTAAGTGTTGATGCAAAATAATTCGTAGATAACTTGCTGTTGAAATTTGATAATATGATTGTTGTATATAATAGGGAGAGGAATAACTTTTCTCCTACCCTTCGTGAACCATATGGCTTCACATTTATTTGGCGCTAGTGATAGGTTATTTTCACTCAGGAAATTGTCTACCTTTTCTAGTGCTGCATTCATTTGTGGTAACATTATTTCCAAACATGACCCTTTTATGAACATGACAAAGTCGTCCGCATATCCCATTAAAGTGACGTTGCCCAAATCCAAGTTAAAAAGCTCTGCCAAATAAACATTGAAAAGAATTGCGTGCAATGGAGAGCTCTGTGGAAGGCCCTTTGTTGCAAGAGTGGGACCCAAAAGAGTGCCACTGTTGCTTCTGCTGTACAGAAGCTTTGATCTTAAAAAATGATGAATAAGGTTATTAATTTCCAATGGAACATTCAAATTTATGAGTTTATGATACAATTTATAGAAATTGACACTATCATAGGCGGACTTGATGTCTAGAAAAATGGCCACTACTGATTAGATGACATAAATGCACTGAAAACGTATGTGGTTAAAAAAGCTGCATTGTCATGTATACCTCTTCCCTTACGAAAGCCCAATTGTTTATTGTTGAAAGAGTTTTTGTGTTCCAAAGCCCAGTATAATCGATTTTTGATCATGATCTCTAGGATTTTACCACCACAGGATGATAATGCAATAGGCCTGAAATTTTCTGCTGTGGAAGCATCTCTATTTGGTTTTAGGAAACTGATGGTAACTCAATCAAAAACGTTCATGGTAAACTATTGGGTCTTGTTCTCACCCAGGTCCCCAGCACAAGTGCACAGCAAGCTAAGGAACCGCTGTTGCCGGTTGATGCTTACCATCCCCCACTGAGTCACATTGAATCTCCATTAATTAGAGAGGAGGTATATAGGACTTTAATAATGCGGATTTAGAAAATATCAATGAATTTTTATCTCATATTGACTGGGACTGTAGGTTCCTGAACAGGTCTCTGAATTTTATGTTTGATCAATTTTATAACTTTTTGGATCAAACAATAGAATTGTTTGTGCCTTTAAAAAGATCATCATCGCGCAAGTTTCCTTTGTTTTATTCTCCACAACTAAAGGAAATGATTTTTAAGAAAAAGGAAATTCATTCTAAATACAAACGGAGTGGTTTACACTTACACTCGGATTATCTGGAATTCTCTAGATTGAGGGCTGGCTGTAAGAGGCTTTCTCATGAGTGATACAGAAACTATATTGATTCCACTGAGGATAGCAGAGGATTTTTTTTTACGCTAATCCTAAAGCTGTTGGCATTCCTTATGAAATGTCATATGGGAACCTGAAATGCAATAATGGTCTTGCCATTGCAAATAGTTTTGCAGATTTTTTTCCATCTGCTTATTGTGATACACAATGCAATATGCCGAACCAAGTTTCGGGCAACAATGTAAATATTTCTAGTATTAGTATTAAGATTTCGGACATCTATGATAAGCTGAGTTCTTTGGATTGTGGCTGTGGTCCTGGGTCTGATGGTGTACCACCAACTTTACTTCGTTATTGTAGTTTTGTCCTTGCAAGACCTCTTTTTCACATATTCAATTTGTCACTGAACACTGGTTATCTACTTTCTGTTTGGAAATCTAGTTTTATCATACCAATTCATAAATCCAGTAATAAGGCCGATGTTAAGAACTATAGGCATGTGAGCATTTTAAATGTAATTCCTAAGCTCTTTGAAAACATCTTAACTGATTATCTAACCCCTCCCTTGGGTGGCTTGATTATTAATGAACAGTTTGGCTTTGTGTGTAAAAAATCAACCGAACTTAACTTGATCTCATATGTTGATTGTCTGTTGGAGACCTTGGAGTATGGCGGCGAAGTTCATTCTATCTACACGGATTTCTCCAAGGCCTTCGACAGGGTTAACCATGAGCTTTTATTGTCCAAGCTTGGGGCAGCAGGGTTGATTGTTGATTGGTTTCAGAGTTATTTGCAGGGTCGGGTGCAGATTGTGAGGGTTCATGGCTTCAGGGCAAAGTCTATCAGGGCGACACCTGGTCTACCCCAGGGGTCTCACTGCTTTTTTAACTTGTTTGTGAAGGACATCCATACTTGTTTTGCATCCTCTAACTTTTTATTGATCGCAGATGATTTGAAGCTATTTTCCAGGGTTGTGCCCCCGGAAGACTGTCTTCTTTTGCAGTCGGACTTGAACAGACTAGCAAACTGGTGTTTCCTCAATGGAATGGAGTTGAACACTGCCAGGTGTCACCTGATGACTTTTTCTAGATCTCGTAATCCTTCAATTTTTCAGTACAAAATTCAGGATACTGCATTAAATCATGTGAACTCCATACGAGACCTTGGTGTTTTATTGGACGCTCCCCTTTCCTTTATTCCACATATTCGGGAAATAAAATCAAAAGCTCTAAGAATGTTGGGATTTGTGTTGAGGTCAGCACAGGATTTCCATAACCCATTGTCTCTCGGGTCTCTTTATTGTTCATTGGTTCGCTCCCGTTTGGAATATGCATCTGGTATCTGGAACCCTTCTTGTGCAGTACATATTAAGAACGGCGCAAGCATCGGAATCTGAAGCTGTTTTATAAAATTTTGAACAATCTTAGCCATAGCCCACATCTTTTAGCAAAAATACCCTTATTTGCTCCTCCCAGGATCACGCGTTCTAATAACACCTTTTAGCCGTACCAATTATGGCTTGAGCACATTTCTGTCACGGTGTCCATTAGGCTCCCCAACTGCGGTAATGATTTAAACTTTTTCTCGCCTCCTGAAAAAAGGTTATGGTAAACTAAAATTTTCTATATTATAGGGTTGGATGTTGAATATTATATGCAGATTATTTTCCAGACTGCCCGCGTGGAAACTAATTATCGCGCTTGAAGATTCTTATGTCACTATTATTCGCGTTTTAAGAATCTTGCCTTACTGCCCTTCTTTCCGAGCTATTGTTCTTTTTATACCTTCTTTCAAGGATTGTTTTTCGCCTCGAAACTCTGAAATTTGTTTTTTAATGGCCAATTAACGTTTGTTTACATGTTTTATAAATTCCAATCTCGATTTTATTATGCCTCTTATTAAAATTTTATTATTGCCGTTAACATGATTTTTACATTTCGAGTTTAGCTTTTATTGCTACCGCATTTAAAATAGGGTAATTAATATTGTTTGGTCAAATCGATAGGTGTTCCCATTCCAAACTTTGGCTTCTTATTGGCCAACTTTTCGAACCGCCCACCTTCCAAGGTTTGGAGCAAGGGCCTTAAACTCGGTCTAAATGAGCAATTATTTGTTCAAGAGTTTTACATTCGATTACGCGTTATGATGCAGACGAACGAAAATTAACCTGGCAGTTATTGGAATTATTTTTCCATAGAGCAAAATTATTTAAGAAGAGCCACACTTCGCATTGGGTATTTTCGATTACGCAGAGGTTTTTTGTACTAAGTAGCTGAAAATCAGTTACCTAGTGTAAAATTAACCAGGGAACAAGAATATGGCCACAGATTTGACCTACGACAAATTTCTCCAAAAATATTGGGCAAAACCTCAAAATTTACCAGAAAAGTCCCAAATCTTGGGGAAATGTTCAAAAAATCTTTTCTTTGACTATACGAGGCGGTCGTATTGTAGAGAAAGAACCAGCGAATCCAATGAGCACACACCTAGATTTTTAGGATGAACCATTCAGTATTTGCGCGGCTTCAAAGTTGGAGGTTTTTGTTTTTAAAATCTCAATTTTTGATCTCGTGAGACAATGTCCGCCCTACAGGCCTGAACTTCCTGGAGCGTTCGGTGCGGGCAGCGAGAGGCGACAGAAAAAGGACAAATGTGAGTTGTGCTGCAGCGCAGCGCCCTTAGCCGGAGCGCCAGGAGAGTTCAGGGTAGGCAAACCTGCTAAGCATGCGCTTTGGATAACTTGTCTACCCAGGGCTTATTTGTATCAAGCGTACGAGATCCCGCATTTTTATAGCGCGACTATAATACAATGTGCTGGGTTGGTTTTGGTTGGTTGCGCCCCCGTAGCGAGCGAAGTGAGCGGAGGGCCATGCATGAAGTGTTCAAATATTTTCAGAAACGTAACGGGGGATATTCTAGCTAACAATTATATAACATTTATATTACAGGCGCTATAAAAAGCGGTGCCCACGTGGGCGATTATTTGCTACTGCGCATCTCCTCCGCGGCGGAAGGTGGTGAACATAGCATCTATATCTACTCCAGGGGCTTCGGTTACTGGCGTCCGGCGCTATGCTGTGCGTACGGGCCAGGTCCTTCCCTTATCTTCCCTCCAACCTCACCTGCTCTACCGTCTTTCTCGTCCAGTCTCCTCTCACTGGGCGATCAGTATGACGAGCCTTCTTTAAATGATGCCCTCACTAAGGCCCCCAGACCATCCGAAACTTTGAGTGTTTTCAGTGAAATGTATGTTATTGTTCGGCTGGCAAAAAAACAGATCCATTACAATGGTTAGCGACGAATCAGAAGTGGATGTGTCACTCCTGATGCCAAATCTGCCAGCCAAGGAGCTAAATTATAGCTAAAAGACATGAAAACTGCAACAATTCCACTTTCACATGTGCTTTGTGAAGTAGCAGTTGAAGGGAAGCTTAATAAACTGATTCCTCTGATCTGAACCAAATGTACACTAAGAATTTTGAGAAGGCCCCATTAAAGGCTCTTATTATTTTGTTTCATATAAAAATAATTTTAATTACTTTGGCACGAACCTTATGTAGCTCATTCATTACAAAATATCAATACACTATTTAGACGGTCACATACTCCAGAAACAGCCCTAACTACAGGAGAGGTACAAAAGCTCGAAACTAGGACATTGGTAACGCACCTCACGACGCCTTATAGGCAGTCAAAACATCTGATGCCACCTGGTCAACTACGTAAGAGGAGACTGGACGAGTGAGGTTGGAGGGAGGAGAGAGAAAAGATCTGGCCCGTGCACAGCACAGCGCCGGACGCCAGCAGCTGAAGCCCCCTGGCAGGTAAGCTATCCAACGCGCATGCTTGGCAGGTTTGCCTACCCTGAACCCTCCCGGCGCGGCGCTCCGAACGCTGCGCTGCTCGCTGCAGCACTTTCTGTCGCCTCCCGCTGCTCGCACCAAGCGCCCCAGGAAGGGCAGGTACGTCGCAAAAGTAGGTCGGACATTGTCCCACGAGATCAAAAATTGAGATTTTTTAAAGAAAACAAAAACCTCCAACTTTGAAGCCGCGCAACTTCTAAATGGTTTGTCCTAAAAATCTGGGTATTTGCTCATTTGATTCGCTGGTTCTTTCTCTATAAGATGACCGTATCGTATAGTCAAAGAAAATATTTTTTGAACATTTCCTCATTTACAATTTTTGGTAAATTTTGAGAGGTTTTGGCCAATATTTTTGGAGATTTGTGTCATAAATCAAGTCTGAAGCCATATTCTTATTCCTTGGTCCATTTTACACTAGGTAACCAATTTTCAGCCACTTGGTGCAATAAACCTCTGCGAAATCGAAAATCCCCCAAAAATGTGAAAAAAACGAAAACTGGATGCAGTTTAGGAAATACATTTTTGCGGGACCTAATATTTTGGCTTTTGACTACCTTCTAGGTGGGTAACACGCCCACAAAAAATCAACCAAATCGGAGAGGGTCGATGCCATGTGTGGCTCGTCTTAAATAATCATAATGGATCATTATGCTTACAGCTAAAAATTAAATTCAATTATGTCAATTAGCCTCATATCGTTACAGATTTCCGACTCGCTAGCTCGTGTGTCACGGTCTGGAAATTCTAACAAGATGGGCGTAAAGAAGTTTCACATCAAGAAGTTATTACATTATTATGCTATGAAATTCTGAATTATTTCCTCATTTAGCATACGCAGATGTTAGGTCATGTAGGTGCATACGCAACAATATTGTCACGACTAACAACCGTCCGAACGTTTTTGTGCTACCCTATAGAACTAGCCGCCGCTGCCGCTCGCTTCTTTGTCTGTATGACTCATATCGCCTGGCCGCCGGTCGCGAAGTTTCAGGATTGCTGGAATTGTCTCGATGGCCTCGTCGAGATCATATAGAGTGGCCTCGGAATACTTCCCGAATATTCGTGATAGATTTGAGATTATATATAAGCAGACCTAAGGCGAATGTCAGTTCAGTTCAGTTAATCATTGAGTGTTGAATAGATATTAGTGGTAAAGTTATAAGAGTAGTATAGAGTGTTAAATTGTATACAGTGGTAGTGAATAAAGAGAGTATTAGTTGAAAATAAGCAAAGTTGTAATTCTGTTAAGAACCCACGGGAAAAACGTAACATTTGGTGTCAGAAGTCGGATTGTGAAGGGACCGGACTTGCGAAGTATTTTTCGAGGAAAGAAGAGGTACAAGTACGTCAACGAGACCGTTTGATTGGTGGATTCTGGTAAAAGTTTATAACATTCTATGGTCAATACAAGGCAACAAACGGCAGAAATGGAGCAAATTAATAAAATGTTGGCCGATTTCATGGAAAATTTAAATGCTGAGAGGCAAGCGGATCGGGAAGAAGATGAACGTAAAAGACAAGGAGAACAGGACCGGCTTCGGAAAATTTTAAAAAACCAGGAAGATAAAATGCAAAAAGAACAGAACGACCGGCTTCAGAAAATTTTGCAAGATCAAGAAGATAAAAGGCAAAAAGAACAGGACGACCGGCTTCAGAAAATTTTGCAAGATCAAGAAGATAAAAGGCAAATAGAACAGGACCGGCTTCAGAAAATTTTAAAAGACCAGGAAGATAAAAGACAAGCCGAACGGGAACAGGATGAACGTAGAAGGCAAGCGGAACGGGAAGAGGCTGAAGGTAGAAGGCAAGCAGAACAGGAACAGCTGCAGAAATGGATGCTGGATGTAATTGTAGGCGAGCAAGGAAAATTACAGAAAATATTGGACGGACAAAATGAGAAATTTGAAAAAGAAGTAAACAATATTCAAAAAGAAGTTGGAAATGTACAAAAAGAAGTAGGAGACGTACAGCAAGAAATGAGGAATCTACAAGCAGAATTTAGCAGACTAAAAAATCAAGGACCCACCGAGAGGGTATTCGCCACAGGGCATAACATCAAACCTCCAACGTATGACGGTCAAACCTCCTGGACAATGTACAGAAGGCAGTTTGAAGCCGCTGCTGTTGCCAACGGTTGGAATAACGAAGAAATGGCTACATCCCCAGCAAGCACGCAACATAACGGGATGTTTCGCGATGTTCTTTCTTTGTCATAAAAGTTATGTTGTTGTATAATATTTCTCAAATGTTACATATATGTATCAATAAAATAATAAATATATCATAACGATCGCAGTATAACATTTATTTGCAATATGCAGCCAATGTATATGATACATTTTTACCATACATTTCACAGAAATTGTATCTGAATGTACTTATAATGTATCATAATAATATCACCGTGACATAACAAACGTTCTTAACGTGTACATACTTTCATTGTATTTATGCTACTTTAACAAATCTATATCAGAAAATGACCTAATATGCATGTATATATAATGTTAACTTGCTATATAGCACACACACATTGTCGAACGTGGCTGTGACGTTTTCCCGTGTCATTAAAAAGAAGACGCCGAATTGACAATTTTGACATTTGAAAAGTCAAACCTCAAATCTCCCTTTTATCAGAGATCCAGAAACTCAGAAAATGCTACGCCTAGCCAAATTTGATAACAGCACTGAAGCTTTGGGTCGAGCCCTAGAAATCGAGGCGGCCTGTAACATCTCCAAGCCAAAAATCAGGTCCGTATCCATCCAGGAAGAAAAGGCGACAAACAGCTGTGAATTAAATGAGATGGGTGAAATTTTGAAGAAATTACCGGAAGTTCTTCAGGCCACGGCGAGATTCCGGGAGCCAATGGAAGATAGGCCACGTAACCGAAATACATCAAATCAGTGCTATAGATGTGGCAGGACTGGGCATTTCAAAAGAGACTGCCGAGTACAACTACGGTCTAGATCTCCATCCAGAGACGCTAGGGCCCCCAAGTCAAATAAGGAAAACTTCAATTAGTCAACATTGCGGGGCGGGTGTTGGCTAAAGAAGATAAAGCCCCCAGGATCATCTCCATAAAAAGCCTAGGAAAAGCCGCCGACAGTCTAACAATTACAGGAAAGATCAACGGAAGAGCCATAACAATTACTGTTGATACTGGTGCGGCGGTATCTTTGATAAGGTCCAACAGAGTGAATAGAGTAGAGGTTCTACCCATATCAAAGAATGTAGTTTTACGTACAGTTACCGGTGAGACAGCTGAAGTACTTGGGGAAATGGATATCGAACTTCAACTGGGACGAATTAAACTACACCACACAGTGTTAGTCGCCGACATCGAGGACGAATTTATTTTGGGGATGGATCTCATCGGTCAACATGGATTCTCTTTTGACAACAAGCTTAATCTTCTGAAGTTTGGCACCGAAGAGTTCATCCTTAACAAAACAGACGATGGCACACCGACTAAAGTAGTGACGGCATGTACTGTCAGAATAAGCGGAAATACCGAGCAGATAATTTTTGGGAAATTGGAGGATTTTGGAGGCTGCATCGAACTTATCCAACACCACGATTTGCCTTGCAAACACCTCGTAGGCAAAGCACTAGTCAAAACCAACGGCGAAATACCGATAAGGATAGCAAATATTTCATCCAATTCCATCAAAATCAATAAAGGAGATGTAATTGCCACTTGCGAGCCGGTGCAGTGGGTAACCAGTTGCGAAACGCAGTCAGAAGTAACACCCTCAACATCACCTAAGGAAGTCCTAGAACATTTCCAGAAGTCGTGGCAACATCTGTCTTCCGAAGAACTGAAGAGAGCTACACAATTTATCAAAGAGCAGAGTACAGCCTTTGAAAAGAAAAATGGCAATACTGGAAGAACGAACATCATAAAACATAAAATCGACACTGGGAGTGCTCACCCCATACGGCAGCATCCTCGAAGGTTACCAGTGACGAAGCAGCAAGAGGTTACCACATTAGTGGATAAAATGCTTGAAGATGGAATTATTGAAGAGTCATCAAGTCCATGGTCATCTCCTGTTGTCTTAGTCACCAAGAAGGATGGGACTACCAGATTCTGCGTGGACTATAGAAGGCTCAATGACGTCACCAAGAAGGACAGCTATCCACTTCCCAGAATTGACGACACGTTGACGACACTAGCAGGTTCTCATTGGTTCTCAACACTCGATCTAAAGAGCGGATACTGGCAAGTAGGCATTGACGAACAGGATAAGGAAAAGACTGCCTTCTCTACCGGAAGTGGTTTATATCAGTTTAAAGTTATGCCCTTCGGACTATGCAATGCCCCCGCTACTTTTGAGCGTCTTATGGAAGTTGTTCTACGAGGCCTCACTTGGAAGACATGCCTGGTCTATCTTGATGATATAATGGTAATGGGAAAAACTTTCGAAGAGCACCTACAAAACCTGCATGAAGTTTTTACTAGGATCAAGAATGCTCAGCTCTTACTGAATCCAAAGAAATGTTTTCTCTTCCAACAAAAAGTTGAATTTCTCGGACACGTCGTGTCATCAGAGGGAATTCAAACTGATCAACGAAAGATAACAGCAATCAAAGACTGGCCTCGTCCTCACGACAAACACGAACTGCGGAGCTTCCTAGGTTTATGTACTTATTATAGAAGATTTGTCGAAGGATTTGCAAATATAGCTACACCTTTACATAAGCTCACTGAAGAACGAGCAAATTATAACTGGGATCATAACTGTGATTCTGCGTTCAGGAAATTAAAAGCGGCTCTATGTTCTAGTCCAATATTGGGATATCCGGAACAAAAGGGTAAATTTGTATTGGACACAGACGCCAGCAACACCGGCATCGGAGCAGTTTTATCTCAAGTACAAGCAGGAGAAGAACGGGTTATCGAATACTACAGTCGAACACTTTCGAAACCTGAACGTAACTACTGTGTAACTCGAAAAGAGCTTTTGGCAATAGTACGGTCTGTTGAGCATTTCCATCAATATCTATATGGGCAAGAATTTCTGATAAGGACTGATCATGCAGCACTTAAATGGCTTTTGGATATGAAACAACCTGAAGGACAGGTAGCCAGGTGGCTTGAAAAGTTACAACAATATAATTTTAAGGTTAAGCACAGAGCAGGGAGATTGCATAATAATGCAGATGCTTTATCCAGAAGACCATGCGCGGATAATTGTAAGCATTGCCAAAGAGTAGATCAACGAGAAGGAATTACTCCGATTAGGCTAACGAAATTTGAGGTTGATCAGCAGTGGACCACCGAGCAACTTAAAAAGGATCAGCTTGAAGATAGTGAAATAGCACTATTGCTAAGAGCCAAAGAAGAACAGCAACCAAGACCAAGCTGGAGCGAGATATCAAATAAAGGACTTGCTTTTAAAACTCTGTGGGCTCAGTGGGACTCCCTCGTGGTGGAAAATGGACTTCTTAAACGTGCCTGGGAAAGCGCCGATGGCAAAGTAGTGAAGACACAGTTAGTGGTACCAAGGAGGAAGATATCGGAAGTTCTGGAAGAAGTTCATAATGGAAAGTCTGGTGCTCATCTCGGAGTGAACAAAACGATTGACAAGATTCGCGACAGATTTTACTGGGTCAACTACTGCCAGGATGTGAAATCGTGGTGTCGGCAGTGCTCAACCTGTGCCGCAAGCCAAGGACCCAAAACAAGATCTAGGGGCAAAATGAAACAGTATAATGTGGGCCTACCGTTTGAACGTATCGCCATTGACGTAGCTGGCCCTTTTCCAGAAACAAATAATGGTAACAAGTACATTTTAGTGGCAATTGACTACTTCAGTAAATGGCCTGAAGTCTTTGCAATCCCCAATCAAGAAGCTGTTACCATAGCAGAGGTCCTTGTGAACAACCTATTCAGCAGATTTGGTGTTCCGTTAGAGCTGCATTCAGATCAAGGACGCAACTTCGAATCCAAGGTTTTCCAGAAAGTCTGTGAATTACTCAACATCCATAAAACACGGACTACCGCCTTACATCCACAATCAGATGGCATGGTTGAGAGGTTTAACAAGACCATTGAAGAACATTTGTCAAAGGTCGTAGATGAACATCAGAAGGATTGGGACCAACACATACCACTATTTTTAATGGCCTATCGATCAGCAGTCCATGACACGACAGGACTAACACCAGCCATGGTTTTATTTGGAAGAGAACTCCGTTTACCCTGTAACCTATTATTCGGAACGCCAGACAACCAGGATATGGAAATTCAAGACTACGCAGACTCCCTTAAGGAAAAGTTACTATGCGTCCATGAATTAGTCAGAGAAAACACGGAGAAAGCCAGCGGCCGAATGAAGACACGATATGATCTCAAAGCTAATTCTATGGGATTTCAGATGAACGACAAAGTCTGGTTATATAATCCGCAAAGGAAGAAAGGAAGATCTCCCAAGCTTACGCCAGTATGGGAAGGGCCCTATACAGTCATCAAAAGAATTAATGACTTGGTGTATAGAATTCAGCGTAGCCCCAGAAGCAAACTGAAAGTAGTCCACCTCGACAGGCTGAAAGCATATCACGGACATGAAGTATCTGATCGGGACGATCAGGTTTAAGAGGGAGGCAATGTCACGACTAACAACCGTCCGAACGTTTTTGTGCTACCCTATAGAACTAGCCGCCGCTGCCGCTCGCTTCTTTGTCTGTATGACTCATATCGCCCGGCCGCCGGTCGCGAAGTTTCAGGATCGCTGGAATTGTCTCGATGGCCTCGTCGAGATCATATAGAGTGGCCTCGGAATACTTCCCGAATATTCGTGATAGATTTGAGATTATATATAAGCAGACCTAAGGCGAATGTCAGTTCAGTTCAGTTAATCATTGAGTGTTGAATAGATATTAGTGGTAAAGTTATAAGAGTAGTATAGAGTGTTAAATTGTATACAGTGGTAGTGAATAAAGAGAGTATTAGTTGAAAATAAGCAAAGTTCTAATTCTGTTAAGAACCCACGGGAGAAACGTAACAATATTATTCATTTGTATTGCAACTGAATTTTTATTGAAATTAAGTGTGATTTGGGAAAAAAATGCAATATTTTTAATACGGAAATATAAACCAAAATATGGAGCTTATCTACGTTTCAAAATGTGGCAACTCAATGTAATATCATTGTATAAAAAGATACAATGGTAATATCCATGAACTACTGCATGTTCTATCGATTTTTCAGTTGCCACGGGAACATTATTGACCAAATATTTGGCTTTTATTAATTTGTATTTAAAAACTAAACTGATACAATTATTATAGCAAATGGTTCTGTGTATTGGGCCAGAAGGGTCTGGTAAAAGCCTCTTACTAAAAAATATACAAAACCCGGACTATGTTGATAACACCACTACTTCTGTACCCACCGTGGGCACAAATATCTTAAATTTGAGGCTTGGAGACAAAATTTATACAATAAGGGAAGTTGGAGGTAATACATTTTCATGCTCATCATTCATTTTATATACGAAAGATATTTCAACGTCATACATTTTCAACTGAACTATTATAGTTTCAATAATCATATTAAAATGTCCATGACATGGATATGTATTGAAGTTTCTTTGAGCATTAAGCGTTAAAAAAATGAGGCTTCTTCTAAATAGAGTCATAACTTTTGGCTATTTATCAGTGAGGCTACATTTAAATGATTTTTTTAAGGTGCTATAGCGCCCCTCTGGCCAAAGTACTTTCACAATGTTGGAAAGGTGATGTATGTAGTAGATACTTCAAATTTATGTCAGATATCAGCAGCAGGAGTTCTATTATATACCGTTTTAGTTAATCCTTTGCTAAAAGATGCCAAGGTATGTATCAATGAAAGCATTCTTTCGCAATTGTGAGCGTTACCATTATTTTATGCAATTTCTATTTATACAAAACTCATCAAGGTATATCAGGAGATTGTCAGATTTTAAGGTATTGCCCATTTCCCCCAAAGCACTATCCTTTCTCGACCAAAAACGATTTTATTTAAATATTTGCTATAGGCCATGATTAACAATATTATAGACAACTCAAATTAAAAGAAGAATTCCGTACTTCTCACCATTGCGCAATTTTTTGCGGACATTTCGCATTAGGTTTTGGACCGCGGAATTTTGTACCAAAACTTTACTTGTGGAATGAGATCTTATATAGTGATTCCTCGAGTCTCATCTACTGAAACACCATCATGTTGAATTAGGATTCTAGGATAAATTGAATCTTTGCTAAGATCATTTTGTTCTAGATGATGCTGGAGAGGATTTTTAATTTTATCGCTCTTACGTCAGCAAAACCAAACCGGTTGATGAGTCGTTTGCATATACATATAAATATATAGCCATCAATACTGACGTATTCCCATTTAGCTAACAGGACAGCGCATATTCTTTTAGGGCCACTACTTTGAACTTCGATTAGTCACTTTACTAATTGGAGTTCAAAATGCAATAATACGCATGTATTAAAAGCCTATACCTTTTATAGTTTCTTCTGGTCCTGACGAAAATGGATGCTAGCTATCGACAAATGAGAAACGAAGCATTGCTGATGCTTCAGATGAAGAGGCTTCAACGAGAAATAAGGCAGAATATAACGATAGTAGAAGCAAGCGCTATAACTGGCGTTGGAAGAGCTGAAATATTGAAATGGATAACTGACGCATAAAATATAACTAAATAAAAATTAGTCGTGATAGTATTTAGTTTTATTTAAGAATTTAAAAGGCAAAAGTTGAACTATCCTGCTAAAAAATCCATCATAATCTTCCTCACTTGCTTCAATAGCACTAATATCAAAAAAAATCAGTTCATAATAGAATTGTGCTCATTTCCTTCCTTTGCTTTAGTTGTTCAAAAATTATTTCCCTGGAGTGCGTAATATTGAATAATTCATTCCATATCCAGTGTCTTCAAGAAGGCAGAAACTACCCCGCAATCTTGGGAACTTTGTCTCCGGTTTCTGGAATCATTAACATTTCCAGGCCATTGAGCGTCTACACTTGTAATCATATCATTAGCATCACATTTTATGGTAGAAAATTCTTTTCGGTTAATAAAATCATCGCTACATTCTGGTGGTTTTTTAATTTGAGCATGAGTAAAATCTAAAGCACCATGACTGTAGGAATTTGGAATCGATTCAACCATTTAATTATTGCTTCTTCCATGGCGTCTGCATTAGCTGGAAATTTTATCAAGTGGTGGACCTTCTCGAAGAATTAATGAATTGGGGGGTATTAGTACGCTGGGGCCTGTATATATCTATTGTGGCCTCCTTCCTTGGTGCTTCTGTTGATGTGATTCTCATTCAGAGTACCTTCAGTGCTTTGATAAAACCAAGTAGTCTGGATGGTTCTAAGAATGAAAGTTTCTCATGTTCGACGATGCAGCACCCGAAGCAGACCATTCTCCTGCTCACGACCACCTCGCACTCCGTTAAAGATGTTTCGGGGTCCCCCCCCCCCCCCCCTCACAGAACCGGCGCCTGTTCACGCTTTAAAATGGTATTCCCTCCAGGATGCCCTCTTTCCTGAACTCTTCCTTACGGGTGTGCATCCCTATGCCGCAGAAAAGTTCCGGTTCTAAAATCGGAGTTTGTGCTCCTATTTTTGTCAATTGGTCTGTGCTGGTCCTGGTATCCACTGAAGGGATAGTTTGTTATTCTTGCCTTTTTCGAATATACAATCAGCTACGTTACTTATGGCTTTGCATACTGTTGTATAATGAACGCCAAAATCTTCACCAATATAATACATGGTTGAAATCCATATCAGAGAAATATCTGCATCTTTTGCCGAACGGCAAGTTCATCTCCTCTGGATTCATCTACTTCTGGTAAATAATAATCCGAAAGATACCTAGTCTATATTTTCACTTTCAAAACGCAACAAGAGCTTAGATTTGCTTGGGCTGATGCTTCCCTATGAAGTCCACCATATTTAACAATGTTTACTGCTACTGCCGTCACGAAAAAGAATGCTTTATCTTTATAGCTACCCTAAAAATCATCAAGTTATTTGATTGGCTAAGAATTTTGCAGCATTTTTAACTATTTTTTCTTAATTTTTGATTTTAGGCATGCCTTGGGTTAGTTTTGTTTGGTTGCGCCCCCGGAGCGCATTCAATTACTTTATTTTTCTACAAAATAACAAATTCTACCATTTTGTTTCAATATTAAAAAATGCATATATCTATTTAAAAATGTGGTGCGAAATTCTTAACCAATCTTTCTCCAATAACTGAACCCATTGGGATCGGCGAAATTGCATCCAGTACACCTATTGAAGTGTCCCTGTAGGAATCCGTAAGTTACGAGTAGTCAGTAGATGCCGCTAATAACATTACTTACTTTTTCGATATCGATCTAATCCACGGCAACCTGTATAGGTGGCCGTGTCTAATCGCGTTTGAGAACATGCCATTGGCGGTCATTAGTTGCTTTGCTTTGCTGTAGTCGCCAGAGATTGTTGTCTGTGGTAGGAGCTTTCCCCTTATAATCTTTTTCTATGGGAGCGGCTACAAAAAGCGTCTAGCACTCTAGCACGGCACATAGTGACTCTAGCCTTAGATTAGGAATCTTTGCATCTAGCCGTTACGCAGTACGCTATAACTTTTTTGACATGCGCAGTTGCGTTTTATGATGACCGTTGACTCCAACGCCATCTAGTGTAGGTGGCGTTGACTCGAGCGATTGCATTCGCGCCATGTCTTCGCGATGCAATCAATTTGTCGCAAGAGCCCTCTTGGTTGGGAGGTCTAGATGGTTAGGTCTCAATTCGGTGGCTATCTGCGGCCTGGGTTCAAGACCCGTTGCTTTTTTTATTTTTTTTAAGGTTAAGTTTCTAAACAGTTTTTTTTTCTTGATTTTGGGTATGTCTTGGGTTAGTTTTGGTTAGCACCTGCTTAGTTTCCTTTTCCTTCCCATGCGAAAAGTGAAATAACGTGCCCGTAATTTGTCAGCACTTTCTACGATATATTTTGCTTTATCTAACTAAAAACCAGGATATATTTAACAAAAGCCGTATTATAGTGGATATACAGCAGCTTGCATGTGTTTCCGCGAATACATTACACTGCATTCAATAGTCAACAAGGTTTCGAAAAACTGCGCATGTCACAGAAAGTTATAGCGCAACGGCTAGACGACGAGTGTCTCGCGACAGCTTTGCCGTTGGCTGCCATCAAGGTCGAATGTTCCAAACTTACAAAGAAGGATTCTTTGTGAATGTATTTGCGGAAACACATGCAAGCTGCTGTATATTTCGTAAAAACTGCATCCAAAGTACGGGCACGTATTACAATAACTAATATTTCACTTTTCGCATGGGCCTCCGCTCGCTACGGGGGCTCAAGAAAAGGAAACTAACCAGGGGCTAACCCAAACGTAACCCAAGACATACCCAAAATCACGAAAAAAAACTGTTTAGAAACTTAACCATGAAAAAAATAAAAAGAAAGCAACGGGGTTTGAACCCAAGCCGCCCCGAATTGAGACCTAACCATCTAAACCTCTAGACCACGACGAGACGGCTCTTGCTGCAAATCGATTGCATCGCGAAAACATCAAATGCAATCGCACGTCTATCCATATAGGGCTCAAATTTTCGATGCGATACCGTGCATGCGTAATATGGCCGAAATATCGAAATTATGTGGTAGGCAGAGTGTTTGCCTGTCAACCTGTCATTTCTGCGTTGCGGGTTCGATTTCCGTCGGTCGCGACTGATGTTTTGTTTACCTTTTTTTAAGGTTATGTTTGTTTTATTAATTTACTTTTTTTCTTAATTTTGGGTGAGTTCTTGTTGATTGCGCCCTCGTAGCGAGCGGAGAGCCATGCAAAGCCATAATAATACCTATTATTTTTGTTTCACCTTTGCGCATGCACGGTATAGCATCGAAAATTACGCCCTATTGCTAGACGCTTGTGCAGCTGCACCCCATAATGCATTGAAATCTCGATGTTGCCAAGTTAAACAGCGTGACCTTTTTAGGTTAGACAATTCGAGTAATTCGACTGATTCGTCTTTAAATTTTGGAAAAGTGCATGGAACAAAAAACCTTTCAGTACTCAAACAAGCAGTAGGAGCATAGATGGATCTAATTCTCGGCAGTATGATATGGCTGGATGCACTTGCTCAGCTCATGTTTAGGAAAGGTGGCAAAAATTCAGAAATTTATTTTACATAGAGCAGAGTTAGTTAACAAGAATTCACAAAATTGTTCATATGATGTTGATTTATATACGTAGCATGTAGTCTGCTCAATATTCTAATTTTTCTTATTTTAATGCCTTTTGGAGTGAAGATAGCTGCTATATTGATAATTCTTTGGCAGAACCTAAAACCCGATTCCTTGTTAGAAATGATGAATGTTTGTCATTACGTAAAACCGTAAAAAATTTTTAAAAAATCAACATTCAAATTTTGCGTTCGAGTGGACCGATCAAACCTTTTTGGTCTAGTCTAGCGTTTAGCCCATTGACAAGGCAAGGGTCCTTGTAAACTCTCTATTGGCCTTTTGCTTGAGCAAATTCAGCCAGAAAAGACCTCTATCCGGCTTAGTTAGAGCTGGGGCGACCCATCCCAGATAAGTTACACCTTGGTGGACAGGGATACTATTTTTGGAGCCTCCAGTATGTCGAGTATATACTCCTGGGACTCCGACTTGTACATGCACGGCTTGTTTTAAAGTTCGGACACCACCGGCTGGACATTCACACACTTTTAAATCTTGTACATGCACGGCTAGTGTCTTATGCAAAGGGGCTTCACACAATAACCAGTTGCTGTCAGAGATACTTTCCATCTCCGCAAGGCCTACGCCCCGATCTCCTTCAGATCACGTAATCATGTGCAGGAATCTTGGAGAATCTTCGTAGGAATCGACCCTACATTAAGCGACTCACCCTAAACACTGTCCTAACCGGCCACGCCTTCCCCTTTCGAACCGATGGAGCCCCCCACCTTCGTCCGGCGCTTAGGGAGAGGTAGAGCTACCCTTCTACATCCGTTACACGTTATTCCGGTTTGAAGGGCCTTATTCGGTGGGAACCTCCAGTAAGACGGGCCTGTGCCCCTGGTGATTCCCAACTTGTACGTAAATATAAGCAAATGAATTGCACGACTGAGTTCCTATGAAAGGGGGCTTCGCACACAGTAGGTATAACCACTCTCTGTCCGAGACTCCAAAGCCCCGCAGGATAAACCCCCGACCGCCCACAGGCCACGCTACCGCGAACGGAAATAACCCTGCTGGACTCCTAGTAGGAATCACCCTCCACTACGCGACCCACCCCTTACACTATCCACGCAGGATTGAAACACGTTTTCTAAGCAAAATGGCTTCCACTATCCGTGCCGAATTCTGTAATCCGTTTCCAACGTGCTCATCCTACGACGGTAGGACCGGAAGTGAAGTGTGTAGTATGCTTTGAGCATTTTTGGTGGCGTCACATTGACAACATTGCACTTTTTGCAAGTAGGGATTTGGTAGTGATCATATACGTAAAAACGTATCGATTTTTTTACGTATATGGTAGTGATCTAGATATGCGTCTAGGGATAGGGCTAAATTTCGATGCTATACCGTGCATGCGCAATGGCGAAACTAGAATAATAGGTATTATTATGGCTTTGCATGGCCCTTCGCTCGCTTCGCTCGCTACGGGCAAACAACGAGAACCAACCTAAATTAATCCATGGCTAACCCAAAATTAAGAAAGAAAAAAGTGAATTAATAGAAAACAAACATAACCTTAAAAAAGGTAAACAAAACGTGTTTCGCGACCAACGGGAATCGAACTCGCAGCGCAGAAATGACAGGCAAAACCTCTACCTACTACACCATCGAGGCGTTGAAGGAATTTCGCTAGAACGTAAAACAATTCCGATATTTCGGCCATATTACGCATGCACGGTTTCGCATCGAAAATTTTCCTTTATCCCTAGACGCTTATGTGATCTAAGAAGAAAATAGGGAGGGAATTCAGGATTTTCTTCTTCCTCGTAGTTTAATGTTTTTCATATAGCTACCAGAGACAAGCTACCTTAAAAATCATCAAGTTGACTAATTTTATTTTCATTCAAATAAAAATAAGGCAGTACTGGAAAAATATAAGTAAATCGTTATATTTTAAATAACTACTTAAAACTAGAAGAGTTTGCATGGTTATGAACCTAAGTAATCTTATTTACATGAAGTAGTCACTAACCTTTTATTCAGTTTACATTGAAGAAGTAGAAACCAAGACTTCTTTTTATTCTATAGACCCATTGGTCTGTACTGTCTGTTACAGGTACTAAAGACTTCAAACATCCGTGTACTATTGGCGTTAACGCACCGGCACCTATTATTGAACTGGCCCTGTAGGAGTAATCAAAGACAATACGGGAGTTCAATCAACAAGAACTAACCAAGTGCTAACCAAAACTAACCCAAGGCTAACCCAAAATAAGAATGATTGTTTTTTTATTAATTTACTTTTTTTTCTTAATTTTGAGTTAGTTTGGGTTAGTCTTGGGTTAGTTTTGGTTAGCACTTGGTTAGCTCTTGTTGATTGAGCCCCCGTAGCGAACGAAGCGAGCGGAGAGCCATGCAAAGCCATAATAATACCATATGGATAGTAAGTTACCTTTAGCGGCTAGACGTTAATCATAAAGATATAGAGTAAATAGAGTTTACGATTCTAGGTGTCTGCCAACAATATGATGCACGCACAACTCGAATCAATTTGCTGCGGTCCGGGAAACGTCTACTCTGATCTGTAAGTTCGATTAAAGTCAGTAGATGCCGCTAATAGCCTTATTTACTTTTTCGATACCGACCTAATCGCGTTTGAGAACATTCTATGGCGGTCGATAGTTGCTTTGCTGTAGGAGCTTTCCCCTTAAAATCCTTTTCTATGGGAGCCGATACACAATGCAATGAAACCACGATGTTGCCAAGTTAAAGAGGGTTAACTTTTAGGTTAGAATATTTGACTACAAATATTAGAAGACTGCGTGCAACAATAGTATATTATTTTATGTGGAGGAAAAGTAATACTTTTCATGGCGCGCTCGTGTTTAACAGCCGAACGGAGTGAGGCTGGTAATAAAGAGCAAGCCATGAAAAGTAACTTTTCCTCCAAATAAAATATACTGTTTTTTCTTCAAATGTCGACAAATTAATGCAAAAAGTCTCTTTTTAATAGTAATAATTATTATTATTAAAGATAAGTGGGTTCGCAAGGCGGCTTAGACCGGTGCGGTGTCGGTGAATAGGCTCAGGTTGTTGCTATAGTAATGTAACATAAAGCTGTCAGTGGACAGTGTCAACAATAATTATATTTTAAAAATTGCGTCTTCGATTGCGTTTTAATTCCGTACTGATAAGCAGTTATTGAGTAAGTTCGATTAAATAATAACCAATTTGTTCCTAAATTAGTGATTTTTAGAAATGCAGTCACACATTGAGTGATAAATACAAATTTTAGTTTAATAACTCTTGAGTTGTTGACGCTTATTTTGATGTTTGTTTGTATTGTATCTATGTTGCTATGATAACACTTTTACCTCCGCCGGCGGAAAAGTGAAAAGTAAAGCTCCGGCGGAGGAAAAACGAAACTTCACTGCCGCCTACACAGTCGAGTAATGACGGATTTACTGACGTTTGAAGAAAAAAATACTTTTTTTTACTAGTCAGACGAGCAGTATGAGCATAGATAAATCTAGTTCCCGGCAGTAAGATATAATCGATATTGATATTGAGAGAAGTAAATTTGGCAACGTTGCAGATTCATTTCGTGTGCACCTTCTCAAGGCCATCTCTTGACTTACGAATATTTGGAGAAGCTGGGAAAATTTAGAAAATCATGTTCCATAGAGCAAAATTAGTTAGCAAAGGTTCAAAATTGATCATATGATGTTGATTTATATAACATGTGTTCTGCTCAATATTCTTGTTTTTCTTATTTTAATATTTTTGGGAGTATATTGATTTCTTATTCTTTGACAGAACTTTTAAAAGTATCTACAAACCGTTACCTTGTTAGAAATCATGAATGTTTGTCATTACGTAAAATCCTAAAAAATTAAAAAAAAAATTAACATTCAAATTTTGCGTCCGGGTGGGTCAATCAAGCAAGCCCGTGCGCACGTTTGACAGCTGACGGTGGCGCCGCCAACAACAAAAAAACGACAAGGCCGATATACTAGTTTGTCTATGGTTTGTCTGACGACATGTTAACTTTAGCTGTATACATTAAAAAATAAACGTTTTATTTGCCCAAAAATGGTTTTGTGACTCGTGCCTAGATCCTCGGAGTGTATTAGAAAGGGTTTCCTTCGCGGATCGTGATAAAAATCGAGCCGAGATCGGCGTCCAGAAAAGTTAAAGTCGATTTTGAGACGGGGTGTATCGGAGTAGTTTTTACGGGTCCCGTCAGAGCAATCGCTATCAAAACGGATAAAAAATTGACCGAGATCTATTTTTAAATGCGCCTTTCTGTTGTGTACCATTAATATATATCTGTCTCTACGGTCTAGGCTATTTTCGCGATCCCGCGGGGTAAAAATAGCCGTGGTGTCTGCCGACAGTGGTCTGAGGATGTTGCCGCGAGGCCATTTTTTAACTCGAATTTTTGGCTAATTATTTTTCAATTGTGCGAAATTTTGACATTTTTGCAATTCTTCAGTGTCCACTCGCAGTAGTCTCTATATTATCGACGGAACAGTCCGTTTCTATGGTATCGGGAGTGATTTTCCATCAATTTTAATTTATTTTCGCCCAGTACTGTAAGTATATTTTGAATTTTATTTTATACCATTTCGGACTTGCTGTAGCTGCAGCACTTTTACAAATAAAAGCTGAATATTCTCCTACGAGAAGCCAAGCTTTTTAAGTTATTCAGGTATCGAATTTTGCCCAAAACAAGCAAAAATTAATCCAACCTCAACCTCCAGTCATGTGCAACGTTGCCAGACATCGTAAAATGTTTCAAAAATGCCAAATCCTAAAATGTTATTAAAATGGGCCGAATTTACTTGACGTCTATAAGATCCCTTTTCTTATATTGGCATTTATTACATTATTACCTATGCCTAAAAAATATTTCGACTTCCATAAAATTGATTTCAGTTAGTTTCCTTTTAAATAAAAAAATTGTAGAATATTTAAGAACAAACAACATTATCCTCTCTAGGAATATTATTTCGTAAAGCTGGTTTTACATTGATAATCACTTCACGAATGAATTCATTAATTTCTCTGAAAATTACTTCATACACTTTTGTTGGCTTTACACTACTCAGACTTCACGAATTTCTTCATAACACATATGTCAATGAACACCTACCAACTTGACGTTTCAAGTTTGAGGTTATGTTTTTGTTTAATATTTTATTTATTAATTTGCTCGGTCAAAAATTTAATTTTATGATTAAAATGAACAGGTATTGTATGATAAAATTACCTAAAATAGAAAAAACGCGACAGAAATCACTCTACTTATTGCTGCTAGCAGTTTTTTTGATTCATTAAAGAAGGGTGTGGTTAGGCCTCAGATAAAAACAAAAAAGGCAAAACAAAAGTTGGCGAATAAAGAATTTCGAAAAGATCCTGAACAATTTCAAAAGTTTTGCAGATGTCGGAATAAAATTCTAATTATGTGTTTTATATTTGTTGTTTCTGGTTGCCACAATGACATCACATAAAAGTTGTTGGACAATCAGAATATGTTCTAATTCATGAAAAAAAATCAATTTTAAATACCCTAAAAAATCTTCATGAAGTCACTTAGTTTCTAAAGAAATTGTCAATGTAAAATGGACATAAAAAGTTTAATGTGTTTTGAATATTTTTGATGGGGTCACATTGGCAACATTGCTCTTTTTTGCAAGTAAGGATTTGGAAGTCTGGACCCTGATCTAGGAGGAAAATAGGGAGGGAATTTAGGATTTCTTCATAGTTTAAGGTTTTTCATATATTTGACTTCCCAGTTTTTATATTCTAAATATTATATACATGATTAAAAGTTTCATAACAATACTTGAAATTTGTGTATATTTTTGGTAGGTATTTTATTTACTTTTACTATAATATAATTTCTATTCTATTGCCTACTTCTAACGAGATATATTAATAATTATATTCAATTTTTTTGGGATTATTCACATTTCTAAAAACTATGCCTAGATGTTTTGTATGATTGAAGTTTCGTGGCATCTGACTAGCATTTTATTTGATTTGAACTCTATACTTTGTGATCCTTATAAGGAACTGTCCCCTGTAACTTTCTTATTGCTGATTGTATCAAAAAAATTAACAAGCAGTGTTGCTGCGGGCAATTTTTCTCCTTCCAAATATTTGTTATTTTTTCCAAGGATATTTCTCAGCTACATAATAATCTTTATGGTAAAATTGTGTAATATAAATATTTTCTAAGTGGCCTGAGCCAGCATATCAAAACAAATATTTCCTTTTTTGAGGATGACACCAAACTATACTGTAACCCAACCTGGACTGAGACTTGGATGCTTAAGCTTAATGAAGAGAAATGCACCATCCTACATGTAGGAGCAAAAAACCCACATAACACATACACCTTGCATGGATTGCAAATCAAGAGGGTGGAAAAGCCAAAAGACCTTGGGTTATTAATATGGGCAGATCTAAAATGGTAATCTCACATAAACCAAATGAATAAAAAAATTAACTCATTCACTTACCTAATACAAAGAGCATTCTCCAACAAAACACCAGAGTTCATGAATAAGATTTACAAAACGTATGTTAGATCCAACCTTGAATATGCTTATGCAGTGTGTCATCCCTATTACTCCAAGGACATAGAGGTCCTGGAAAGAGTACAGAGGAGGTTTGCCAAGATCCCCACAGCTCTAGCAAACACCCTTTAAGTGTTCAAATTCAAATTCTTTATTCACAATAAGGCATACATACAAGTACTTTTGCACGTCCAATAAGAAAATTTAAAATTTAATAATAGCTATGTCAGTATAACAATAGAGTTAAGAGCAGTGATGATACAATACAATACAATACACAACAGGAAATAAAATGAAAAAAATACCATAAATAAAATGTAGATAGACACACTAATAATTAAAATGTTGCAGACAATATTTGTGCAAAAAGGAGGAAGCCATAGTAGCTCTAAATTTGGGGGGTCTTTCTCGAGATGTACTACATATTCATAGACCTTCTCAACAAAAAAAACAAAAAGCTATTTATATATGGTGAT
>MU182099.1:237911-299371 GCA_016904865.1 Pissodes strobi
ATGTACTTAAGCAAATAAAGAATTTATTATTATTATTATTATTATATGGCACTCAATACAAATTCTTGTTCATCATAAAAAGCATTTCCCTTCAAGAACATTCTCACTTTACTCTCAAATCTTTGTTGATCAAGCGATTTAACTGCATCGGGCAAGGCATTGAAGAATTTAATTCCATAGTGGTTAGACCCATCCCTGGCTTGTGCAGTCCTGCTGTGAATAATTATTAGGAGATTTCTGCCCCTGGTGTTATAGGAATGAAAATCAAGATTTTGGGTGTATTCCTCCCGGTGTCTCCTTACATGAACCAGGCAGATATAGGATGTATAAGGAAGGAAGTGTCATTATACCTAACGATGTGAAAGGCTGCCTACAGCACTGCCTGTATCTCAGTCGTGCAATAACCCTTATGCATCTCCTCTGAACTGCGAAGACCCTTATAGCATGTGTGGAGTGGCCCCAGCAAAGGAGAGCATATGTCAGATGGCTGAAGACATATGCATAGTATGCATTTAGCAGGGCTTTCCCCGATACACACCGCTGCAGATTCCTAGGGATATATGTCCCCTTGTTGACCTTTTTTATGACAATGTCACAGTGTTCTGCCCATGTCAATTTAGGATCCAAAGTAACACCAAGAAATCTCACAGACAAGGGCTCGGAGTCAGAATCAGAAGGCCTGAGGCAGAATGTAAGTGTTTGTGTCTTTGTTTCATTTATACATTCATGTACACGGGCCTGTAGATCCACCATTCATTCATTCAGTGCTTCCAGGTCATCATCGGAGCCAACAGCAGTAGTGTCATCAGCAAACAGAATTAGTTCCGCAATAGAGACTGCCACGCAATGGTCGATGTCATTTATAAACAGTAGAAAAAGAACTGGCCCAAGGACCGAGCTCTGAGGAACACCATGGGTGACTATAGTCATAGAAGATATATCCCCAATGAATGACACATTCTGCTGCCTCTGAGCAAGGTAAGACTCTATGAGTCTTATGCTGCTATCGGCAAAACCATATGATTTAAGTTTAAGAAGTAGAAGGTCATTAGTGTCCAACATGTTGAAGGACTTTATTTCTGCTAATAATGTTCTGCCGTCTGTTCAGTCGGGCTTCAGGGAGGGCCATAGTACTGCAACGGCTCTGAGCAGGGTCACAGCGGATATATCCCGAAATACTGATCAGTCGTTGGTGTCTTGCCTCGTCTTGCTTGACTAAAGCAGGGCATTCGACTTGATCGATCATGAGATGATGCTCGCAAAGTTGCATTATTGTGGTATGTCTCAGCAGGTGTGCCCCTGGTTTGTGAGTTACCTGGGTCATAGAATGGGTAGTGGAGGTGGGTGGAGTGAGATCCGAATCAGTAGCAGTAAAATACGGAGGTCCACAGGGAAGTATCCTGGGACCTATATTGTTCAGTCTACATACATCAGATTTGCCTAATCACGTTCGGTTTTGCTCCGCGCACCTCTACGCGGATGATACACAGCTGTTGTATGCTTTTAGGCCTGAGGAGTCGAGCTTGGCTGTTGGCAGGGTGAATGGGGATCTCGATAGAGTTTTTGAATGGTCTACCAATCATGGTCTCAGACTGAATGTGAAAAAAAGTGTGTATCTAATAATAGGATCAAAAGCAATTAGAAATAAATTTCAGTTGTATAACTTTACTACAGTTCATGTAAATCATGTAGAGGTGCCTTGGGTTGATCAGGCTAGAAATCTTGGCGTCACCTTTGATAGCTGTTTGAACTTTGAGGCTCATGTCGCGAGAAAATTAACAGCTGTTTATATAAAATTAAAAAGTTTACATGCATTTAAATATATTCTTCCAGAGAGAATTAAATTGATGCTGATCGAGTCCTTAATATATCCTCTATTGGACTATTGTGATGTTGTTTATTATAGATTTTTAACTGCTGAATTTCAGCGAGAAATTCAAATGGCTCAGAACTCATCTATTAGATATGTGTATTGTGTGGGTAAGTTTGACCATATTACCCCTACATATGTTCATGGCGGGCATTTAAGGTTCGAACAGCGGGTTATGCTTCATTTTGCATTGTTTATGTATAGTCTTTTTAAAAAGAGACGCCCGGTTTATCTTTGGCAGCTTATAACTGCTAGACAGGATGTAGATAACCGGAATCTTAGAGGTGTTGTTAGGTATGATGTTCCTCCTCACTCAACTGCCAAGTTTAGAGACTGTTTTGCATTCCTGGCTGTAGATTTTTTGAATTCGGATGCTTACAATATGATTTTGAATAGTTCTAGAGAGACATTTAAAAGAAGCTATAAGAGACATTTAATGCAAGCTATGGTGTAAGTTTTTGTGTACAGGCAACAGGGAAGAACGCTTACGCGAATGTTTGCCTTTTGTGTAATAATATTGGTTATAATTGTTGCACAATAAATATTTTTCTTTCTTTCTTGTCATGTGACACGCAGTCAAATGCCTTAGTGAGGTCAAATACTAAGGCCCGAGCATACTTTTTTCCTTCAAAGCGTTCCTGAATGAAAGATAACAAATAAGTGGTTGATTTGTTGGATCGAAAATCAAATTGTCTGGGATTAAAAACATTATTTGTTTCTAGGTAATAGCAGATTTGTTTTTTTGGAACTGCCTCAAAAATTCTACCAAACAACGGAAGGATGGAAATTGGTCTGTAGTTAGAAGTATCTTCGATATCCCCCTTTTTATACAAGGGAATTATCTTTGCAATTTAAGCATGTTAGGGAAAGAGCTGGATGCTAAGCACATGTTTATCAGTTTAGTCAAGGGGTAAATATTATTTCTTTGATGCTTTTAATGATTTTAGTTGTCATTTCAAAATGATCACGGCTCGAACTGTTTTTAATGCTACTAATTGGGCTAACCACACTCAGAGCCAGGGGAGACTTGATCGAAACATTCAAAATCCTAAATAACGACTATGGCGAGGACCTCAATCTAAATTTCTTCACCTTAAATTCTAATGAACTGAAAGGACACTCAAAAAAGTTGAAAAAGGAGAAAAGCTCCCGCCTGATGTGGAAAAACTTCCTGTCAGACCGTAATGTGTACAGGTGGAATGCACTCAATAAAGAAACCATCCTAGCCCCAAATCGGAACATCTTCAAAAACAGGCTGGACAAAAACCTAGAGGTAATAAATGCCACTGCGATACAATATTTCTAGTTCCTTGCAACCAATCGACAAAGTGTGACAAGAACGGTGATAAAAGTAAAAACCAAAGACATAAGTGTACAGCAACAGTCCCATCGGTTCTGGCCACTTACTGTTGCTAGCGATGATAATAATAATAATAATAAAATATAGTAACAAGCTAAAAATTACTACACAATAAAATATGAATACAATCAAAATAAAAAAAAAATAGGTTAAGGGATATCTCGTGGAACAAAGAATCCAAGTATTTTAATATTAATGAGCTTGTACCTATAACCTGAATCAGATTAATAAGATTCAATGGAATACACATTGAAAATTGAATATTTGATTGAAGCCAAACAAGATATGGTATCTTGTATCAATTCTATTATCATTTGATGCTTTGGAATCAAGGATAGAAAGTGTCTTTACTCTTTACCTACGTTGGGTTAGTTTTTATTATGAATGTTCTATATTTTCAGACATATTTCTAGCATTTGTAAATAACTGCGAAAAAAATTAATTTGATAATAATTTGCATAAAAACTACTTGAATCCCGGATGTTTATAAATTGACCGAGGAATTGCATTTATTTCAAATGAATCATTATTCTTATGCAAGTTTTTATTGATTGTAATCTAAGTAATCTTTTAATTGGAAACTTAGTGATAAGCAATGTGATAACTAAACATTTAATATTGAAATATTTAATTAACAAGTTTTCCTAAGAGTGCCCAACCAATTGGATTGAGCAAAACTATTAGTTACCTGTATAATATTAAAGACTCATCATAATTGTTTGTTAATCAATCAGAAGAATCTTCTTAACACTTGCTAGTAGGTATGTGTTGGTAAGTTATATTTTGACACCCAGCTGCTTGTTTTCTTACAGAAATTGACTGTCTAATTTAAAAATTGAAAGTGTATAAGTGGGATTAGGTACTTGAGCATTTAAAGAGATAAATAAACTAAAATCAAACTGTTATTGATTTTGGCTATGGCATTTTTGGCACATATTTTGAGTGATTTGCAAACATTACAGTAATTATTTATACTAGATTTTTGCAATTATTCAACAGATTTTTTTGTCACAAGCCACTTGCAACATTGCCTTAATACTCAATACTGTTTATTCATGTAAATAACAATAAAGCTTACATACATCACAAATTAAAATGGCAACCAACAATAACTACTTACTTGTATATATAAAAACACAAATTATACAACATGTACATCTGGTTGAGATATTTTAACCAACATCAAGTATATAGTTAAGATATTCGTTTGCAGAGTAAAACACATTATTGATTAAAATTTCCCTATCTGTGGATTCAAATTTTTTAACTATCAGGGTCCGAATATTTTCTGGTAACACATTTAAAAAATTTACAGCCCAATATCCCGGTTTTAACAATTATATTTATTTCAGATACATATTTCCAGACACTGCAATAACCTTAAATTATCCAAACGCAGCCATGAGGGTTGTGATAGGTTTCCAGTGATGAATCCATCCGTACGGTGAAAGATAGGACTTCGATTTCGCAGATATCCGGACCGGATTGTCAGGAAGTGAGCCGTTTGCCAGCAAACTAACCACGGTGGCTTCAGGCCCGGAGTGTGGCCCCGTGGCCGCCGATAAGGGGGCCGATTGTTGGTAATTATTAGATTGATCTTATTTTATCGAGTGTATATGTGTGGTGTGATAAGTGCTTCCATTCATCTCCTCCACACCAAATCAGAAAGTTTTGCGTTTCTCGACAATCAGTGAGCAGTTTGCTGGCATTTCAAAAATGATCAGTGAGGTTAAGGAAAGTTAAATCATGAAGCCAAATACAACATCATCCAAACTGTGAATCTGTCATAGTCATATAGAACCTAGATAATGTTAGCTCCTGTCACACTAAAAAGCTATAAAAGTTCCGCTGCAATTCCAACATAAGTAATAGGTCCTGAATATGTTAGTATTTTGTTTTAATAAGATTTAAAGTAAACTTGTAATAGGTGTGTTTTGAATGTTATAACTAATTCGCTCAGAGTACATAATAAAAAGAACTGATTCTTATCCTTTCATTTCTTTCCACCATTTATTGGAACTAATTAATGAAACAACTATGGAACTAGGTATTTTATATTACTCATTAAAAAATTGAAAAAAATACAGGTAATTTCTGCTTGCTGAGAAACCTAATTTCCATGTTTTCAACATTAGTTCTGTAAAAATTGCCTTTTTTAATATTTTATTAACCAAAAAATTTAAGCATACAATGGGTATATAATTCAATAAGCCATGTCACACAATTAAACTGAATTCATAATTCTTGGTTTATGAGATATTACGAATATCCTGTACATTACACGACATGTGCAATATATTGTCTTTGCATTAAGTTAGCTGGCTGGTAGTGTTGTATGGTGTTGACTGTGACATGCATACACTGTGTGTTTTTTCTAACTTTTGGCCGTGCAGGTGGTCCCCTCTGGCGGCCATGGGCTGTTTCGGTGACCGGGACGCGGGCCATGCCAACGAGGACATCCGATCACAGAAGCGCATCAGCGACCAGATCAATAGACAATTAGCAAAAGAGAAACAGGTGAGCATGAACATCAACTCAAACCAACATGAAATTGTTACTTTAAATTCCAGTTGCCCACTTGCAACCTAGGCATAGGACTCAAAAAAGTTTCTCTAAACTTAATTTGTTAAAGGATGCGAGTTGTAATTCAAACTTTTTAGTAAAACCCTGATTGATGATTAAAATTTACTGTTGCAAGATTGAGAACTCGAACTAACGGGTTTTAGGTCTGTGCTTCGAATTTATCAGAGATATAAGTTGACAGGCTTAGTTCCTTGGTACTTTCTAGCAGTCTGAAATTAAATAAACTTGCTAATCATTTTATTAATATTTCTTGAAGTAAAACATGATCCTCTATCTAGAAACTTTTATTATCAGATATCTTATTACTTTTATCAAATTGTAATATGTTTCAATATACATGTAAAATTATTTCTTTGTTGTATGATAGTCCAAGCATTTTTATTGGTTGAACTTGTTTCTAAATCATAGCAAAAAGAAAAATAAACGTCAATAAAATCAATTAAGTTCTAGTGTTAAGTGTACATAAATGCAAGGATGTGCCTAATTTATCAATTTTTAGGTTTATCGAGCCACCCATAGATTGTTACTTCTGGGCGCCGGTGAGTCTGGCAAGTCCACCATAGTGAAGCAAATGCGCATTCTTCACGTAGACGGCTTCAGTGAACGCGAGAAGAAGCAGAAGATCGAAGATATCAAGAAGAATATTCGAGATGCTATTATTGTAAGTTTGATATACATAGTTCTTTGTAGCTTCTCTCAATCCTTTTTTATATATTGTCGCGTTTTTCTTCTGTATAAGTTCATAGATAATCTCATGATTTTTTGTGGTTGTTTAATTTATAATAATTACTTGGCAAGTTACCAGTCATTTATTTTTTGGCAAGAACATTGTATTGGTTTATTGGTATATTCAATATTAATCTTATTCTTATGAGGATATTTATTTTGGTTTTTTAAAGCTTTATTTTATTTGTACCAGGAAATGTTATGAATTTATAAATATTCCTAATAAGAAAATCCCCCTACACAGATGTCTAAAGTTGATCAGTCAAGTAAAAAATTAAAACGAACTTCTATATTCTATGAATACATTCAAATAATATAAAAACATGCAAATAAAATAATAAAGAAATAAAAATAATATTTATTGCAAAACAAATACAATATGTTCTTAAAAGTGAGAAGTACCGCAACGTGTACTTTAAAAACCACAAAAAAAAAGGAAGATAATCAAATATTAACTGATATTATAAAATTTTGGTAAAACTAGAGAACCAACAGATTAACACATACAAATTTCCTGGCTCTCCATTTAAACGCAAGTGCAACGACGAGCATATGAATAGTGTTCCATATCGGAATTTATATACACTGGACTTCTTCAGCTTTAATCTATTTGCTGATGATACTACCATTGTCCTGAGATTCAAAACCTGCGATGAGAACGCGTCAGACACAGTCGGCTGCTCGTGACTGGTTCCGTGCGAATAACCTTGTTCTAAATGAAGCAAAAACGAGCCAAATGATATTTTCATTAAGGAACTTAAATCAATCAAATCAAATAGTTTATTGGTGCCAAAATACATAAAGTATTTACACAAGTCAACATAAGTATACACCAAGACTAAAGTTAACAATATATTAATACACCAGTTGATGCAGGATAAAATATACATAATTTGAATTTGTAAGTGTACAGATAAAAGACACAAAAAAATGTGTATCAAAACAGAACACTTAATAAAACAAACCTGATACATTAAAATTCATAGTTTAGGAACTCTGTCTAATCGTAAAATCCCTGACTAGATAGAAAACTTTTCAACTTATTCTTAAATTGCTTCTCTGGCAAGATCCTAAAGGAATCTGGTAACTTATTATAGAAGTGAATCAAGAAACAGCTGGGGCCATCCGTGCACCTTTCCAGGCGGTGATAATTTGGAACTAGGTTGTGCCTATTACGAGTGTCATAATCACGGATATTAATATGGCTTGATAGGTATCGATGTTACGTCTCAAGTAAAGAAGACTCATAAATAAATAAACATGGACCAGTCATAATATGATGGTCTACGAAAGCCCGCCTACAGTCTTCTCTATTATATGAGAACCCCGCCAGAACACGAACTGCCCGCCTTTGAAGGCGAAAGATCTTCTCTGCTCTAGCACTGTGGCCCCATACGATAATAGCATAGGAGATGTTGCTCTGCACCAAAGAAAAGTATGTTTGTTTCAACACATATTGGGACACATAGCAGGAATGTATTCGAGACGAGCTTATTGCACAGGGCATCAGTATGCCCAAACTAACCCAACGAAGTCCATGATCAAGACGGACGTCTAGAAATCTCGCTCTGGGAACCCTATCACCATCTGGCATAAATATTGGGATTTGGGTTTTGGAAGCATTAAGAAATAGACAGTTAGTTTGGGGAATACATTTTTTAGTCACCGACAGTGCATCGCACGCACGCTCCATAGCCCGATCCAGATCTCCATCATAGCAGGAAATTGTGGTGTCATCAGCAAACAGGGTGTAATGAGCCTCTGGATCAGTTTGAGGGAGATCATTTATATATAATAGGAACAATATAGGACGCAGAACAGACCCCTGCGGTACTCCAATATGAATTTCAATTTCCACTGTTTTCATCCCATTAACTTGTACCATCTGTCGTCGGCCAGTTAGATAACTCTTAATCAAGGAGATGCTGGGATGGTCAAAATTATATTTTCTTAGTTTGGACAGGAGGGTCCCTTGCGATACACAATCAAAGTTGCAGAAGCTGCTTACCAGAAACCCACATTCCTCAAAAGCCTCGTGGATTGTTGATACTAATTCCAGAATTACCAGAGCCGTATTAAGTTTTTTCCGAAAGCTGAACTGCTGTTCAGAGAAAGGTCTCTTAGTTTCCAAGAATTGTGTGATACGAGAGGCCATACATTTTTCAAAAATTTTCGAAAAGATGGGTTGTAACAATATTGGAATTACTATTGCTTGTTTTCAAATGTGAGGGAAAATGTTTTCTTTGTTAAATTTATGAGCTTGGTCAGAGGCGAAACCATAAGATTTTTAATAGTTTTCAGCAGCTCCACGGTCAGTCCGAAAGGGTCTTTACTTTTTTTATTTTTTAGTTGAGTAATTACATCTCTGACCTCAATATAAGTAACTGGGCTAAAAGTAAAGGCGTCATGTGAAAAGGTGGGAATATTGACAGTTGGATCGGTCTCATCCACGAGGATTTAACTTTGCAAGTCTTGTGCATTATTTACAAAAAAAATTGCTAAAGTCATCTGGAGGGATGTCTAATGAAGATTCCTTTTTAGGAACATGTCTAAATTCGTTTATAATTTGCCACATGGTTTTGATGGGATTAGGAGAGTTTGAAATTAAACGGTCATTTGCCGCTCTCTGGGCGAGCTGTATTGCTCTCTTATATGCAGACTGTTGTGTCTTAATAAAGTGACTTATATCATCACTCGGGCAATGAGAATTCAATTCCCTCATGAAATGCAAGGTTTCACGCATCTGTCGAAGACCTTCGTTGAACCAAATTGAAGTGTGATTTTAGTTTTTACGTTTATAAAGTTATTTAATAGGAAATTAAGCATTAAAAGCAGAGGTAATATGTTGTATGAATATTGCAAATTTTTCACTTGCAGAGATCCTCTCTATTTACAAAATCCCAAGAATTTTCTTCCACCGACGAGTAAAAGAGAATCGTGCCCTGTTGTGTAATAGGTTTGCGCACAATCTTTTGGTTGTTGACACTACAGAGCCACAAGGGGCAGGGAAGCAGCTGTCCTCGATGATCTGAGAGACCTGTTTCGAGATTTTCGCCTTCATCGGCACCAAAGCTAAAAAACACATTGTTCAGGTACCTGTCTTGCCTAGTCGGCTCATAATTGAGTTGAGTAAAACCATAATGACTCCAACAAGCAACATAGTTCAATGCATTCTCTAGTAAAGATGCACGTTAAAGTCACCTGCAATCAAAATATTTTTACTAAATGGCATTTTCAATAACTTTCAAAAATGTGTTAAAACAACCCGAAGGAGGCCTGTACAGCCCTATTATATATACATTTATATTTATTAAATAGATCGAGCATATTTCTATATTATTTTCAATAGTCAAGGCTTTAACGTGTACGATATCTTTAAAGGTAATATTTTACTTCAAAAAGTCAAAGCCAAAATTGTATATTACAAAAAATACTTAGGAGTATTTAACAAATGGCGTCATAATAGAAAAATAAAACATATAATATAAAATCACAATAGAAATAGAGAACACTAAAGGACAGTTTAAAATTGGTAAAATACAAGACAATAAAATAGTTAAAAAGACAAAACAAGATAAACCAGAGTTCAATAGGCATTGCAAGTATAAACCCTACAGCGGACGGTACAATTAGAAAGTAATACAATTAGAAAGTAATAATGACATTGCTGCACTATAGTTAAAATTGGTAATCGTAATAGCACAATAATACAAACAATACAAAATAGGAAATTACACCATGTATGCAAGAATGATTCACTCCTGTGACATAAACTCAGCAACAGTATAGGGTTCCAACTGTAGAAACTGTTTAACACTCTTCCTAAAAGTTGAGGCTGTCCCATTTTGCTTTACTGCCAGTGGAAGGCGATTATAATACCTAATACATGAGTAGAGAGGGCTTCGCTTAAAGAGTGTTAACTTATGTAAGGGTATATTATTGGCAAGAGATCTGGTGTTATGTTCATGATCAGGTAAGTATTTTAGGAAAAGGTGTCTGTTATTATGCAGGAATGTCACACACTCATATATATGCAAACCAGCTAGGGTGAGAAAACTGTGTGTTTTAAAAACTCCCCTGCATGAATCCAGCCTGCTCAAACCAATAATAATTCTCAATGCCGGTTTTTGCACAAGAAAGAGTTCTTGATGCAGTCGCACTGTTTCCCCAGAAAAGAACTCCAAACTTCATGATGGAATTGAAGTTTGCATAGAATGTTATTAGCAAGATCTTCAAGTCGACATATTGCTTTAGAGTCCTGAGCATCTAGCAGCAGCTATTAAGCTTGTTCGAGACATAATCATTATCAATATCCCTTTCCCAAGTGAGGTGACAATCCACATAAATACCCAGAAACTTAGCTTCCGATGTGATTGGTACTACCTGTGAGAGCAACACAGCATTATCCGGACAGATATGTGGTGACTGTTTCGATCTGAATAACGCAAAACTCGATTTGTTAGCATTAAGTATAAGTTTGTTTTGATCGAACCATCTTTGTACAGACATTAGAGAATGTCTACCAACAGCCAGGACCCTCTCTACAGTCGTTGCTCCAGTCAGTATGTTAGTATCATCGGCAAAATTTACAATCGACACACTCCCGTCCGCCACATCCTTGCTCAAGTCATTGATGTAGCATATGAAAAGAAATGACCCGATAACGCTGCCCTGTGGAACACCCATGGCCAAGGGCCTGTCCTCTGAGCAGTAGTTATGCCCATTCCTCTGGATTACAACCCTCTGCATACGACCTCTCAAGTACGATTCTATCCACCTCAGTGGAGAGCCTCTAACTCCATAGCCTTCAAGTTTGTCAAGTAAGATGTCATGGTCCATGCTGTCAAATGCCTTTGAGAGATCTAAAAATGCACCCATATGTCTACATTCTTGTTTTCAAGGTGGCCCACAATTCCACTCACAAAGTGGAACACTGCACTGTATAGACTTCCCTGCCAAGAAACCATGCTGCCTCTCACTAATTAAAAATGCGAAAAAAAGCCAACAAACGAAGACATATATGGCCTTTTCAAATATTTTTGAGAAGGAAGAAAGAAGGCTAATGGTCTATAAGCCTATGGCACAATCGGATCTCCCTTTTTGTATAAGGGCTTGACCACAGCCAATCTGAGATTTGTAGGGAAGAATTATTAATGACGTGGCAGAGAGGAATTGCAACCTATTCAGCTCAAACCTTAATAAGGGAAGAATAGCTGCTCCTCCTCCCCTGGTATGAGAGCGGTAGCCAGTTCATATTTACTATGTTTAAAGCTGAGATTTCACTTTTAGTCATCCAGTGCTCCGTCAGACATAGAATATGTATGTTTTTGTCTTGAAGAAACGCTTCTAATTCATCCAACTTATTTCTTGCCGATAGCATGTTCAGATGAAACCGTTTTTTAAACCCAATGTTTCCCTCTGGTTGACCAGAGGGAGACTGTGGCTCTGCAGATTCTGAAAATAACTAATCAAGGTTCCTGTTGGCCATAGACTTTCATTCATTACTCGGTCCTTCTTTTCTATAGGGACTCCAAGTTTAAAGGAGCTTTTAATATTGTATTTTGTGGTTTTCATCTTAAAGCAACGAAAACCACCCTCCAACCTGTTATCCTTAAGGAATTCTAGTATGTCCTCACTTGTTTGAATCGCATCAGTTTGTCCTTCGGAGTCTTGCGGGTAGTGTATGCGGCAATGTCTTAATAATGGCTTACTTTGCTCTCTGCCATTCACTGCTTTCTTACAGTATAGTTCTCTGTGGCCGGGCAGCCGCGGCTCCTAGCGTAGAGTTGTGGCTGGATTGGCTTACAGGGAGGACTGTCAAGGTGCATTCGTGAATCTCGGAATTTAGGTCCAGAATTCTGTGTGTTTTTATTTTGTGGAAATTCTTATTTATGCCAAAACAAGCATCCACAAATGTTACATAAACAGCCACTTTTATATATGACACACGTAACAAGCACGACCTAACAACACCTTATTTTAGACTACAAAGTGTCAGAGGGGCGCCGGATTTTTTGGCGGTTAAATATCTTAACAGCCTTCCCAGGATGGTCAGGGATCTTCCGCTACAGCAGTTCAAAGGGATGGTGAAGGACTTTTGACTTTTTACTTCCGAGGGCATTTTATTCTTTAGATGCCTTTGAAAAATGTGGTCTAATATTTTGAAACAAAAAACATAAATATGTGAACATTTTTTATTGTCTTGTAATATTGTTTTGTTGACGTTTTTAATAATTTAGAGTTTTAATGTTTTTATATATTTTAATCCTATTTTTAGCACTATATTTTAACTGTAGTCATGTAGGTATATGTATGATCTATTTTGACATTTGATTGACTTGTGTGCGTTGTAATTGCAGTGCTAACACCAATAAAAAATCTGAATCTAAAAGATTCGTTCTGTTGCTGGTTGCTATAGAACTGACCCAGTAGCTCTAATAAAGTAATTTAAATTTCTTTTAATCTTACGACCATGCGATTGAGAGAGCCCCTAATTCATGTTTACCTAAATAGTTTGTCAGTTCTAATGAAATCATGTTTTTCTATTCAACAAATAGGTTGGTGGGTGTTAGAGTATCAACAAATTTAATAGCTTCTCTTTGTTGCTTATGTACAATTTTCATTGCATAGGGTTATCAATTTCAACAAGCAAAACAAAAAAGCAACCACGAGAACAAGACTCAGACTAACAAGACCTAACCACTGAAACAGTAATTTGAATAAAACTGTGAATGTTCATATTAATGGTATGTTAGTTTGTTATCGAAATCGGAAACACTTTTCTCATTTTGCCTCTTTTATTTAGACCATAACCGGGGCAATGTCGACGCTGAGTCCCCCTGTTCAGCTAGAGAAGTCCGAGAACCAAGTCCGCGTCGACTGGATCCAAGACGTGGCCACTGGGCCGGACTTTGACTACCCGCCCGAATTTTATGAACACACCGAAGCTCTCTGGAAGGACAAGGGAGTGCAGGTATCTAAAATTATCCTATACTTTATCGACATCCCATCTAAACCTCTTAAAAATGTTATAGAGGAATAGTTTTTTTTTTGTTCTTAAAAGCCTATAAAAAAAACATTTTATTTTTTCTTTTCAAAACTGCTTCGAATTTCGATGATACTACTACATGTTTACACGTGGAACTTAAAAATCGTGAGTCACGCTATTTTTGGTATTCTACTTAAGTGTACAGTTACAAATGATTTGTTTACCTGAAAACAGTATTTTATCGCCTATTCAATTAAAATGCGGTTTTTGGGAACAATTGATTGTTATTGCATGTATTTCAGAAGGATTATTTACCAAGAATTGGCGTACCTATGTATTTTCAAAATATTACCTTAGGTTGTGTCACGTGTTTACATAAAATCTTGTTTTATGAGGGGAGTTTAATAGAGTGTTGTATATTCAGTTAAAGCATAACACATGTAAAAATTCTCTCGTTATTTGGGTTCGTGATACGACTATACTATATAGATTGTCATATGATACCAAATCAAACAATACGAAAAATGCTATGAATGTATTTACCCTGATATCTGAATAGGACAATATTAGAGAGCAATATATGGCTCGAAAACTTCCCTACTTAACGTCCCAAATTAAAACGATAGCAAACACCAAATGTTAACCTGTAAACTTTCACAAACTCAGTACTGTTGCAGTTCAAGCGAAATTATCATAGTCACTCGGGAAAACTGAAAACTTTTAAATCTGGACGGTAAGTTTTTTTACTGATGATGCCAGGCAAGCTTTGGGCTTAAACAACATATAAAGAAATAAAATTATTATAATAATAATAATGAAATTACATTAATAATGAAAAAAAGAGGGATCGACTGTAGTGGCTCTGCACACACATTGCGTATCTAGTCGCTCATTTATGAGAGACTACTAACATTTTTCCAGAGGCCACGTCGCTCATTTTTGAGAGACATGCATTTCACACTTTCCGGCCAGGTGTATCAATAATGAAACCCGGTACCGTGTATGTTAAGTAAGGAATCGCGGGCGTGACCTCTGAGGAAAGTTATTTTATATCTTGGCTTAAGCAAAATCGATAAAAGTAATACAGCGAAAAATTAAAGTTATTTATTTTACGAAAGTATCTTACCTTAAAAAACGTATTTTTAGAACATAACTAATCTATAACTAATTCTAAAAAACCTAGCTTTTCAACTACAAAAAAAAAACGTAAAATTAATGTTTTTTATTCAAACATGTTGCACACATCTGCGGCTGTCCAGGGCACTTGTCGCAATAATTGTGTGTTAATTTGGCCTTAGATTTTGCCACTAAGCGTCCTGATTCCTTTTGAATCTTTGCTTAGCGCACCGAACACTTGCCACGAATTATTTTTTCCATTTTCTCTGACTCTCACAAGCAAATGGTGATATTTCTTGCTTTTTTGTCTGGTAATTCTCTTTTTCGCGATTATCGATACCAAAATAGCTCTGCTGCTAAGATCTCCCGAAATGCACGGATTTGAATTTTCTTTGTGGTTAGTGACGCATAATTACAATTCCATTCCCAGCTTTTTATACCATTTCACCCCCTTTTGAAGCGTAGTGGCATAAGAAGCCATCTGATCTGACAGCTCGAGCCCAGATTTGCCTTTATTGTACGCCAGAATTGTAACTGGCTTCTCTTCTGGCTTTCGGCTTTTTCTTTTTTCTGCTGAAATTGAATCCTCCTCATTATTGTTTGCTTCTAAGATATCTTCAGGATTTTCAGGTTAAATTTCGCTCTCTTGTGGCAAATCGCTATCGCTTGTTGAAGCATGTACATCGGTATCGGTAGTACTTGAGGTACTAGAAATAGGCGGATTAACTTCAGCAACTTTAGGGTGAATTGGCACCATAATTGTGTTATGCTTTGTGGACAGCAGCCTAACATCACGCGTGTCTTTGAGGTTGTCATTTGAGGACTACTATTCCGTTTGCGTCTTCGCGGAACACCATCTAGCCCCTTTTTATCTTGGCTTGAAGAACATCTTGTGGAATATTTTTTTATTGGCTCTCAGAGTTCCAATAACGTGTTAATTTTTCAAGCATTGTTTTAGCTAACTCATAACTTGTGTAAAAATTATATATGTATAGGATCCGTCCTTAATAGAGAAGCTTCTCGCATAACCTCAAACACACATTTAATGCTAGTCCGACTTCGCGATCTCCTGTCGCTGACTTTCCAGCATACACTTCAGGAGCCCACGTGTACCCTTCGATTGAACATAGTTTGAACAATTTGTCATATTTGTGGGCTTTGTTTGGTACGTCTTGTCTAAGGGTATACTTCCGGGGAGAGTGAGGCACGTTTGGATTAATTTTTTTCTGCGTTGTAATATTTTAAAATTAATATTGTATTGTATTGTGATTATTATAGAATTAACATATATTGTATATTATCATAGTGCTAAATAAATATAAATAATTAATTAGACGTCCCCTCCATGGTACTAAAGTTTCGTCTATTACAATGTCTTGGTCGGAGTACAATAATGACTAAAATTTATCCTCTAAGATATCTATAAAGGATTTAATTTTTCCCAGGACGATCACCTTTTTGAATTGTCTCGTTTATATTGAAATGTAAAAGACTTAGCAGCAGCTGATATCTGTTCCGTGACATAATTGCTCTCGGAATATATTAATGATAAACACACTTTGTCGCCAAGTAAACCGGTAATGAACCTAGTCGAACCAGCCTCATCCAAAGAGTTAACCCCAAAAACTTGTTTAGAAGCCATCGTTTGTTCCGCGAATCTGTTGGTTTCTCTGACGATGAAGTTTATGACCCCATCATCGACAACATTAAAAAAATGCCTGCAGTGGAGTCAGGTGAGGGGGTAAATCTTGTCGCAGACCATTAGGACCCGTGAACTGGTAGTTTTTGTGCTGTCCATGATATTCGGTCCAAGTGGAAGAAGCTCGCATTTCATCCTCTTTTTCATCAATACAGTACAATTCAATACAATAGTTTATAGATGTTAATACAATTTACATGTTTACACAAGTCATAAAAATCAAATAATCCAAACTATGATATAATTTGAATTTCAGAAAAGCTTACAATAATGGTATTAAAGACATTTAACAAGTATAACATAAACCAAAATATATCACGATTAAAATACTCATCAAAGCTATAAAATGCATTTCTAATTAACAATTCCTTTATTCTATTTTTAAATTGGCTTGATGGTAGGTTCCTTAGGTTAGTGGGAAGTTTATTAAAAAATTTAATGGCCAGGTACTTAGGGCCATCCTGGCACCTTTTTAGTCTACAATACCTATGTCGAGTGTCATGTGCGTGGATGTCACCGTTGGCTCTGTATTGATGTTCATTCTTTTCAAGATAAAGTAGGCAATCCAAGTAGTGTCATTATATGAAGCTGCCGGAAAACATCACTGCAGTCATCCCTATAGCCTAGTCCATTTATAACTCTTAACAACCCTTCTCTGCAAACCAAAAACTCTCCCCGACTGAGCCGCATGGCCCAATGCGAGAATAGAGCCATAGTGAATGAAACAGGATGAAGTGCTGTTCTTAGAGTAGTCAGGGACAAAGAACTCGAGAGGCTGCGAAGCATATATGAACATTTTGCCAATCTAGATGTCACATGATCAATGTGGGCATCCCGGATCAAGCCGGACACCCAGGAAACTGACCTGCTGAACATCATTCACATTACCCATTTCTCTCAATGAAAACACCAATCTTTCAGTCTTATCATGATTCAAAAGTAGCATATTTGATGCAAACCAGACCCCTCACGACTGCAGACTACCCCACATCACAAAGAGTAGAAGCCCTAAGGGATATTGTTGTGTCATCGACAAAGCGTGTGAACTTAGCATTAGGATATACCAATGGTGGGTTGTTTATTGTTTATAACTAGGGACTGTATCTTTAACTTGCTAGCAATTGAAAACCCAAATTAAAACTTTAAACTTGACTTTTATTTCTAATCGTACAGAGATATTAAATTTGCTTGCATTTAACTCGAAGGTTTTCGGTCTTGTTATCGATCCCTTGTTGGCTGGCACACTGGCGCATGTTCGTAAAGTTCATTTTGCGCGGTTGTCGGGTTGTGTAATTGTTCAGGATTTAAAACTAAACTATAACTAAGTTATGGCTGGAACATGCCCCACGCCTTGAAAGGGCTACACTTTCAATCGTCTAGTGGAAGTGGGCAGATCTTTTGGAAGTTTCTCCTGATCATTCCAGTGCTCGTCCGGATGGAGGCGATACGGGCTACGCCATCAGCTCCTCGATGCAATTCAACAATGCGACCAAGTCGCCACTCGGTAGGCAAGGTTTGGTCGTCCTTGATTAAGACTAATAGACCTTCGGACAGTTGACCTTGGCTGGTTCTCCATTTTTGCCTCTGCTGAAGTTCGGATATATACTCTTGCTGCCAGCGTCGCCAGAAGTGTTGACAGATTCTTTGAACCAATTGAAACCTTGTTAATCTGTTGACCTTGACGTCTTCTAGGTTCTCGTCTGGAGCAGCAACCAGTGTTCTTCCAATAAGGAAATGAGCCGGAGTTAATGGAGATAGGTCACTAGGTTCGGATGATAATGGACAAAGAGGCCGAGAGTTCAAGATAGCCTCAATTTGGGCTAAAGAGGTGGAAAATTCCTCAAAAGTAAGATGAGCATTTTCAAGAACCCGCTTTAAGTAGTACTTTACACTTTTGACGCCACTCTCCCACAAGCCTCCCATATGGGGAGAATATGGACAGATAAACTGCCAGTCAATCCCCTCGTTAGCCATAGTAGATATGACAATATCTTTGCCAGACTCCAAAAGTCTTTGAAGCTCGCGGTCAGCTCCCACAAAGGTTCTACCGTTATCACTAGCAATCTTAGAAGGTTTGCCTCTTCTTGAAACAAAACGCCTTAACGCTTGCAAAAAGGCCTCGGTAGTTAAACTGGATATTAATTCAAGGTGTAGAGCCTTTGTGGAGTAGCACACGAATACTCCAACGTAACATTTTTCTAACTTGCGATTGCGACACTTTCCCAATCCCTGTCTCACTAAAAACGGACCGGCGTAATCAAGCCCTGTAACATTGAAGGGTGCAGAGGGAACAGTGCGATCGCGTGGCAAATTTGCCGTGATTGGCTGTACAAATTCTGGTCTAAAACGGAAACACCGGAGACATTTTCTAACGGTTGTTCGCGCTAAATTACGACCGGACACCGGCCAAAACTCGTCTCTTATGGCCGATAACAACGCTTGCGGTCCGGCGTGCATTAAGCGAGTATGCACATGCGCAAAGATTAATTTTGTAAAATGATGGTTCGAGTGCAAAACAATAGGATGTTTCTTGTCTGGGGAAAAATCGGAAAGCTCTAATCTACCTCCTACGCGAATTATCTCGTCTTGATCTAGATAGGATGTTAGATTAAAAATTTTACTCTTGGAATTTAGTGACCGATTTTTTAACAAGTCAGAAATCTCGTTAGGGAAAGACTGTCTCTGGGCAACTTTAATTAGGCTCTTTTTTGCGTAATTGAGTTCAGATCTGCTGAGCGGACCCTTTGCTCGATTAAGAACAGATTTCATACAGTTATTCTTGAACCGCAACATATAGGCGGTCACGCGTTTTAAATGCAAAATGTTAGAAAATCTGTCAAAAGGAAATTCGCTTGCTATGCTTGTCGGGATCGCGATTGCTGACTGTAATTTTAATTCCGGAAGATGTTCTACTTTGCAGCGTAATGTCGGCCATTCTGCTGGGGATAATTTTAAAAACTGAAGACCGTGCCACCACGTATCCGAAACTAAAATTTGACTTGGGGACAAACCCCTAGATACGTAATCCGCTGGATTATCCTGTGTGGGTACATGCCTCCATTCTTGGGTTTCAGTCAACTCTTGTATAGCGGCGACTCTAGTTCCTACAAAAACCTGCAGCAAATTAGGGCTTGTCTGAACCCATGCTAGCGTTATCGATGAATCTGTCCAAAATACACAATTTTCGAATTTAAGACTTAAGGAATTTCTAACCTTATCTGCTAGACGAGCGAGTAGCAACGCGGCGCATAATTCCAATCTAGGTATACTCTGGGTTTTTATAGGCGATACTTTGGATTTCGCACATAAAAGATTTACGTGGACTTCTCCGTTCTCATCAGTACTACGCACGTATACACAGGCACCGTAAGCTCGCTCAGATGCATCGGCGAAGCCATGCATTTCGATTGTCTTGACCCTCTGACATACTACATGACGCTCGATTGCTAACGCGTTTATACTGGTTAGATCGTTCTTGAACTGGTTCCACTGCGTGGCTAAATACATCGGTAACGGATCATCCCACGACAACTTTTCAGACCATAATGTTTGCATGTTGTTATCGATTCCTTCAATCGATCCCTTGTTGGCTGGCAGACTGGCGCATGATTCATAAAGTTCATTTTGCGCGGTTGCCGGGTTGTGTAATTGTTCAGGATTTAAAACTAAACTATAACTAAGCCACTGGCTGGAACATTTATATATGCTAAGAAGAGAATTGGGCCCCAAATAGATCCCTGCGGGACCTCAATAGTAATATACCGATTTCACGCCTTCCAGCCTCACTGCCTAGGTTCTTTCAGATAGATATGAGCTCAATATGGTCAAACTATCATGGTCAAAATTATACTCTCGTAGCTTCTGGATGAGAATGCCATGACCGACGCGGTCGAAGGCCTTACTAAGGTCGCAGAAGAGGGAAGCAGTAAACTCCATCTCATCAAATGACTCCAGCACACAACACACCAAATCAACTATGCCCAAAGTTGTATTTCTGTCCTTCCTGAAACCAAACTGATAATCTGTAAGCAAGCCATTATGTTCAAAAAAATCTGTTATTTGCCTAGCCATACACTTTTCAAAAATCTATGAAACCACTGGCATAACAAAAATAGGCCTGTAATTTTCAGGTAATCGTTGATTTCCTTTCTTGTGCATAGGTGTAACTAATGCACGTTTGAGGACTTTTGGAAAAGTGCTTTCACGAAGGCAACAATTTATCAGCTTGGTTAAAGGAATGACAACCACATTCATGACAGACTGCAGCAATTTCGTGCTTGACCCATATATATCAGCGGCACTTTTACTTTTAAGACCGCTATTTATGTCCCTAACCTCATTAAAAGTAACTTCCCGAAAGGAAAAAGAGTGGTCAGGCAGAGGGAGGCCTCTCAAAGTTCACCTGGGTTTTTCGGATAACTTTAATTAAGTTGTGTGCATTGTTGACGAAAAAAAGCATTAAATTCATGCGGTGATATTTGACATTGTTCATTATTTTGTTGAGAAATATTTCTATGTTTATTAATTAAGGACCACATGCACTTGGATGGATTTACAGAGAAGTTGCCTCTTTCATCAAAAAACCTTGAAGAACGTCTTCAATATCTGACGCGTTTTCAGTATGCTTTTCATCGGATGAGTCAAATCGATATTGTGGAGCGGGGTCTGGGCCAACCGCGACGGAGTCTTCAGAATCAAAGTCGCACTGATAATCACTCTCGTTATCAGCATTGATTTGTGCTGCTGCTTCCCCCAAATCGGCCTGTGTTAAAGCTCCACGACATTGCGACATTGTTTCTTATAAGTAACGTCCGTTCAATTTAAAATGCTCAAATCTGTAACAAAAAGGAAACGCTAAAACATGCGTGGATCATATATGAGAGACGTGGCCACTAGCAAAAGTATCACCTGTTATTTTCTACAGGGCCACGTCGCTGATATTTGAGAGACAAAGACATCTAAAAGAAGCTAAAACTACAAAAAAACATTTATTTTAGATAAATACATACAAATACTACAACAAACTGGTTTGGCCCCTGAGGTTCTTTTCCTGATTGTAGTGTGGCACGCAATGTGTTAAACAGAAATGAAGTATAGTAATTAGTTAGATCAGTATCCTATCAATTCAGTTTAAAGTGTTATATTGCTTACTAAGAAAAAATACTTTCCTCTCTCATTTAAATGAGTATCTTAACCTAATTTTGGTTTACAGAAAAAAGGAATCCTTAACATTAATTATAAATATGATGCTGCCAATTCCTCTAAAAGGTTCTTAAAGGTATAATATTTGCTTTCTAAAGATCTTATGTACTTTGTGATTATTTGTCAGTGCGGGTTCAAAAGAACTTTTTCTGCATGTCTAACAGTGTGGTAATCATCACTGTTTAATATGTTCATAAGTTATCTTATCCAGAGTATTAGCTGCCCAAAATTGGCTTTTGCAGATGTGTATGCTGATTATGTCTCCCTTCAAGGAAATATGAATATCATTATAGGCTGGTGCAGGGAGAACAGATTGGAACTCAATGTTAGATCCGGTCTTGATTATTGTTCCGTTGTGTGGTCCCCATATCACTTCAATTGGATCTGTACAAAGAAGTTTCAAAAATATTTAACTTTTAAGATACCCTGAGGGCATTTTAAGATCCTTTACACAAATAGTGCACTGTGTAAAAATCGACCTCTCCTATTGGTCGATCCATCTCGTATTACAATATTTCGTGATGCAATCACTTTGTGGCAAGAGCTCTCGTGGTTGAGACGTTTAGATGGCTGGATCTCATCTGGACGGCCCGGGTTCAATCCCCGTTGCTTTTTTTTTAATTTATTTTAAAGATTATGTTTCTAAACAGTTTTTTTTCTTCATTTTGGGTATGTCTTGGGTTAGTTTGGGTTAGCACCTGGTTAGTTTCCTTTTCTTGAGCTCCCGTAGCGAGCGAAGCGAGCGGAGGTCCATGCTGATCGACCAATAGGAGAGGTCGAATTTTACATAGTGCTCTATTTGTGTAAAGGATCTTAAAATGGCCCTGAGAGAGGTTTCAGCCGAGAGTTGCCATTGTTTTCAGGTTTGGCGATAGACCCCTTATGTAACGAAGGCAAATTTAGTCTGTCAAATTCCTATACGGTGTAGTACACTAGCCCTTATTTTCTTAGCAAGATTTTATTCCACGTCCCAAGACCCGATTTAACTGTTCAAATATTATTGTCATTTGTAATTTGAATTTCCTGTAAGTGGATGTTGTATCTGTTAGAAATAAAAGGCTTATAATAATTATTATTATTTTTAGTCTTCCATATTCTCTGCCTGTTAATTTCATTGTTTTTCCTTTATTCCAAGTGGCTTGTTAGATACAGCAGTAAATTCACGTTTGTTATCCTTTGCCTGGCGCTATTGTTTCAATACATTATGATCAAAAAAGCTAGTTGCTCATTGATGACCATCATATAGTGAGTGAACGGTGCTTACATGACAAATTAGTCCTGCATTATTAAAATCTGTCCCCCTAGAACGTTAAAAAGCTCTTATTTTAAATTCAATAATTCATATTAATAATTGTATTCATGTTTCAGTTGACATACGAGCGAAGCAACGAATACCAACTGATCGATTGCGCTAAATATTTCCTGGATCAAGTGGACGTGATCAAGCGGCCCGACTACACGCCCACCGAGCAGGACATCCTGCGCTGTCGAGTCTTGACGAGCGGCATCTTCGAGACGCAGTTCCAGGTCGACAAAGTCAACTTCCAGTAAGTACCGTTGTAATCCTTTCTAAAATAAATTTCAAACATAAAACGGCTAGTACGCGTTCATATACCCATAACAGACAGCATGGTTACAAGCAGGCTAAAGTTAATAACCCGGTTGGAATTTAGAGACACATTAATGCACACCAGACCATCAATCATTCAGGAGGTGCACAATTAAGAAGAATTGAAAAACGTGTAATAGGTGTAAATAATCAACCAAAAATATTCCTTGATAATTAAAAATTGTTTTAGTTTATTTTTAAAGCATTTTAGATTCAAGATTTCCCAAATTTGAGCAGGCAATGCATTTATTACTTTTATGAACTTAATATAAAAAGGGCTGTATTTTGAACTGTCTTTCTTAAGTTCTCATCTCCTCTGGTTCTCATGGACAAGTAGAAATTTGAATTAGGTGAGAAAAGTTGAAAATTTGTCCTAGTAAAAGCAGCAGCGGTATAAATGAATTAGGGGAGTAACATCATTATGTATAATTCTTCAAAGTTACCTCTCACTCAAGCCGATTGGAAAATTATTGAATAAACTCAGCACATTGGGCTATCAAATCATTCAAGCCCTTTAGGACTCCGGGACGCATATTTGTAAACAGGAGACGCGTCCGCCATAAGACGCGAGCCGAAGTAGAGTAGTATATAGCAGACGAGTTAGGCAAAACCGCTTGGTAAACGGCAGACGTGTCAGTTGCAAAAATGTTTGCGGAATCAAGAGCTGTATCTAGCAGACGAGTGAGATGGATTTTTTCCTGATACGTCTGATACTTACTAAAACTTTTTAATAAGATATTTTGTGTTATTTTGAATTTCTTACGATAATTTAAAATACTTCTTGGTGTACTTACCAAAACCTTAGTGGATTATACTTGTAAAAATAGATGTTTTCTTATTTTCTAAACATAAACTTCCTATTCTTTGTAAATATTAGACAAAAAATGCAAGTTCTAAATGCTGCATATAAGTATGTATTTGTTAAAGTAGGTAGTATACAAGTAAGTAGAACAGGGTTTTGAGTTTGAAACAAAAGATACCTATTTTTTTAGGACAAAACCCTTTGGAAAATAGACAAACACCCATAGGACAATAAAATAAATAAACACAACTTTATGATTAAGGATTAAGTCTCTAGGTAGGTAACTAATTTAAAATAAGACATTTTTGGGCAACTCATATACAGGGTTGCTCAAAAGTTCGGAAAATAAAACACAAAAAAATTACAATGTTACAATATTTTGGGGAACCCAAAGTTAGTGTCGTTTCCTCTTAACTTCAAATGCGTTATGTACAGCATCCATCAAGTTTGTTCACGAGTGATCAGATTGCCTAAATATTTCTTTAAATTTTCATGGGAACAGTTTTCAGAGAAATTTCGTTTGGCTTCGTTTAGTTCATTTTCGGTTTTAGAATGTAAAATTTCCTTAAATAAGGAGTAATATTTTTGGCTCTTTAAAAGATGGCGGAGGAAATATCATATTTCAAAAAGTTGTTAGAACTTCAGGAAGAGTCTGGCCTTCATTGTGCTTAGAAGACGACATATAAATTATTCCAAGGAAAAAATGAGAGTTAAACTGGCAGTACAAACATTAAGTGCTAGTGTCAGTGATGCTTTCAGCTATTGCTGAAAATACTTAAATATACCTGCATTCCAAGACAGTGAAGCAACTGCAATATTCTGCAGAACCATAAACAACGTCTTTGACTTCTTAAATACAAGAAATGTTTTGGGCAATACTCAATTTAAGAAACCTATATATAAAGGTAGTGAACCATTTTTAATTGACTTTGTAAATACATCTATTAATTATCTAAGTTGTTTAAAGAACTCCAATGGCATATTCATTTTATTAACTGGTAAGAAAACGGGATTTCTAGGATTAACAATATGCTGGTACAGTGTTCGTAATTTGTTTGATGAGTTGGCCAGAGGTAACATTTTAAAATTTTTACTGACTTATAAGTTAAGTCAAGACCATTTGAAAATGTTTTTGGTGCAATTCGTAGGAGGGGTGGATTTTCCAACAATCCGACAGCTTGGCAATTCGAACAAGGCTACAAACGTGTATTAATCCATGCAGAAATTACTTCGTCTGACAGTGCAAGTTGTCTTGCTCAGGACAGTACTTCAATTTTAAATGTATCTTCTAAAACTGAGATTGTAAGTAAAAGTTTAGATCAGTTATACCAAGAAGATGAGTATTTGTCTTATGATACTATAGACCAATTTATTGTGAACCATACTAACCTTCTAAATTGTGTATATATTTGCGATGTGGTGGAATATATTGCAGGTTTTGTAAGTCGAAAACTTCTTAAAAGCCCTAATTGTGTGCCCGATCATTAATAACTTTGGATTCTACATGCATGCTTCTAAACAGAAAAAATAGGGGTGGGCTTAGTAAGGCTTGTAAAAATGTTGTCAAGATTTGTATGACTGCAGAAATTAAACAATTTTTTCTGTGTCACATATAATTTTGAAATTGGTCTCTGCAGGAATGAGGCTTTTAAATATTAAACAATTATTTTTATGTTTGTCCAAACATTCTTTAGACCAAGATCTACTTCATGGCCAGATTATTCAATTGATTCGAATAATTTTAAAAAAATATTTTACAATCCGTCTCAATCATATAAATTCCTCAAAAAATGACGTTGCTGATAGAATCAGGCAAAAGTTGACCAAAGCAATTCATCTTAGGAGCTCGTAGTTGTTATCTGCAATCCTTCGTTTTTGTTCAATAGTTCCCGTTCAATTTCAACTAAAAAAACAAAAACCTATCTAACCTATTTTAAATATTCGTATAAATAATTGGCTATAATTAACATCCTTAGTTAATCTGAGCAAACTTGTTATTGCCCTTTATCGTCTTCATATCTTTTTTTAAATTAAAGTTAATAAGGTTGCTTTCAGTTATATTTTCTTTAATGTTAAATACTTAAGCTAATAATTTGAATTTAAATTTGAAAAAGCAATAATGTTATTATTAGCTATTGATTAATTTATATTCTATAAGAAATAATGACATGCTTAAATCAAATTTGGGTAACGACAGTACTTTTTTTCAAAAAATTTACTTCCATGCATGTTTATTAGGTTTAATAATAATTATAATAATTATGTAATGTTTATGGTGTAAAAAAATTTAAGTATGTATCTTTTTACCTATTTATTAATATTTGTTTATTTATTCTTAAACGAAAACCTTTTGTAATACTATTATTAGATATATAGTTTCTTTTTAAAAATTTAAAAAGTAATATAGGTATAGTATTATGTTAAACTGTTTATTTGTCTTTTGATTAAAGACTAAAGTCATTCTTTAAGTTTGTATCATTTTATAACCTTTGAAGTATACTAAATACACTTTTAAAACGATCTATCCCATTAAAGAACGTGTAAACCGCGCGCTTTTTGCCTGTCCTAGCTTTATCTCTCTCTCGGACCTTTCACTCTAATATTGGCCGCAAATACTGTGCATTGAGTACATGGGAGGAGGCTATTCCATTCGTATTTATATTTCATTCACCTAAGAACACCATAGTTTTATCATCGGAACTACAAACGCATACCAAATTTTAAGTCAATCGGATATGTAGAAGTCAGTTAAAATGACGAAATTGATATCTTTATCCTTGAAAAGTTGTCAAGGTCTCTTTTTACGTTTGCACGGTATTAACAAATTTATTAACTAAATCAAATACCTAACTACTACTCGAAACGGTCAATACTATTGTACCTACAATATGAAATATTGCGCAATAATAGGCTAGTGTGCCATGCACGATGCGCGCCTGACGCCATTACCGTTCTCTATCTCAACGTGGTCATAATAGCTTTATTTGGTATATTGGTACAGTGTAGAGTAGGGCAGTGTAACTAGTGGAAGTACGGGTTCCTTCGTGTAGTTACTTATTCTCATTTTTACCAAACCTCAAAAGTGTTAAAAAGTGCAATTTCGTCGAGAGGATAACCTCAACGAATTTTTCTTGTTTTTTTAGTTCTTTTGCGCAAATAATCTCGGCGCTTAAAATGAACTGGCACAAAATTCGAGTAAGAGATTCTATAGGAAACGAATTTGATATTACAGGACCTCCTGACCAAACTTCCATATTTTTACTCACAAAATTATAAGTTTAACCTTAAAATCGCAGAAAATATAAGAAACAGACAACAGAGTTGTCTCTGCAGGCAAATCGGGAAACAGCTGATAGCAGCACTGATTAACACCACCTAAAAAGCTAGTTGAGTTTAGTGGAAACTTTTCTACACTACACTGGCATACCAAACACTCGATCTAACTGCACTAAATTATAGCAAACGCCATATTTTACGAAAAGTGCAAAATACACTAGTGGCATATACCAAACAAACCTAATATTACAAAAGATGTTTGGAGAAACATTTTAAATTAAACTAACCTCTACCTCTTCTTTATTGGAGAGTTTGCAGAGGATCACACTTTTATATTCGTAATTATTTGGTAATTCAAGCATTTTTTTTTTAATCTTAAAGCTAAAAAAGTTAAAAAACTGACGTATCAGACAGAAAAATGACGCCTTATTAGAATATAAAAATAAAAATTCCTATGCTATACTTACTTACTTACTCCAGTAAACAGCAGACGTATCAGGCGTACTCTGGCGGACGCGTCTGCTAAATATTAACATTCTTCGGGCATGTCGAAATTTACCGAAGGGATAACGCGTCTCCTATTTACAAATATGCCTCCGGGACCGGACGGAATTCTTCCAGCTCCGCTTCAGTGGGTGATCATTTCGAAATGCTATTTAAAGCTTGTCTAGTCCGCAAATACGTACCCAAAGCTAGAAGGAAAAACGTGAGAGTTATCTTTATACCCAAACCAGGAAAAAAGGACTACTCTGAACCGAAATCATACACTCTCCCCGTTGCTTTGGAATGTAATCGTAAACAACCTCATATAAACCTGAACAAAGCAGGACTCTTTGTGATCAGATACAGTGATGAGTGATGAGATAACAATCATTGTTGTGGGCAAGTTCGAATGTGTGCTGTCAGAATTAAGGAACAGAGCTTTCATAATAGTAGAGACATGGCGCAACGAAAACTCACTTTCGGTCAATTCCAACAAAACAGAACTTATGATTTTACAAGAAGGAGGAAATTGACATTCAATCCACCCTCTTTGTTCGGGGCACAACTCAAGCTATTAAAAGAAGTAAAATATCTACGAATCATCACCTAGATCTTAATTATGCGATAGCTGTCCGAGCCTTTTATCAGTGTAGGAGAGGTATAAGGTTGACATGGGGGACTGTCACCAAAAATCACATACTGGATATACACAGCTGTCATCAGGCCTATGTTTGCATATGACGCACTAGTTAGGTGGCCACGATCAGGAAAAAACAGCTCAAGCCAGAATGTCCTGCCTCCAAAATTTAGCATGCACAGCTATCACTGGAGCAATGAAAACCACTCCCACCAAGACAGTGGAAGTACTTTTAAACCTGTCTCCGTTAGATATTTTAGTGAGAAATGAAACACAGGTAAACACAGTACGCTCGAACTCCACGGGTATGTGGAAGGGAAAAAGCTGGGGACCTCGACACGCAACAGCTCTAAACGAGGCATACCATATTCAACCGGCTATTAGAGTGAGCACAGACCTTGTGGTCAGAAATTATATTTTTAACAAACTGTTCAAAATCGAACTAGACTCAATAAATGATCTGTCACAAACTTATTACATCCACATCTACACGGACGGATCAAAAAGAACCTCAGGAGCTGGCGCAGGTGTTTATATACCCGAGACGACATACATATGCAGATACCACTAGGTAATCTTAGCACCATATTCCAAGCTGACCTGTGTGGCTTAACAATGGGTGCTGAAAAGTGACAGATATGGAAATCACAAACAAAGATATACTGTTCGTCACGGACAGCAAGACAGTTTACAAACACTCAACAAAATGGAGACCAGAAGCTCGATGGTTAAGGAGTGCATAAAATCATTACACCATATATCTGCAGAAAAACGGGGTAACCATCGTCTGGAAAAAGGAGACCTTGGTAATGAAAGAGCAGACACTCTCGTAGGCAACACACCTACCCAGCAAAAAAATGTGGTGAATGTAAAAAATTTAAACAAAAACATTGCCGTGGATAGTCCTGCCTGTAAAGAACCGGAGGCAGTCACAAATGCAGCCAAAACAGCTGTTGAACGTCAAAGAGACGACTTGACTTTGACAGGCAAATGACAGGTAAAACATTTCCAAGCAATATTGTCGATCCTAGAGAGATCAGATCAGCCATTAGCAATGCAATGGCTGAAAATAAAATGAAGGAAATGCAACAACTTGCTTCTCCAGACGATGATGGAGGCTGGACCCAACAGCGACGAAGACGTCGTCGTTTTGTTTTAGGAAGAAATAAAGATAATTGTGCCATACAGACAGTTCCAAACCAAGTATCCTTGCATGTTACAAGACTCAACCCAAATACGACACCGAATGAGCTCGAGAACCTATTGAGTGTCAGATTTCCTGAAGTAGCATGCGAACAATACATGTCAAAAAGGCCAGATCTATATTCTTCAATGAGGGTAACTCTAAATCAGGAAAGTTTTAAGCAAACTTGGCAGCATGATGTATGGCCTGCTGGAGCCATAGTTACACTTTAACCAGGAAGAGGATGCTGCAACAGCCTACCGCAATAGCAGATCCTCACTAAGAAAACCAAATAAATCTAATTCCACAGTATATGCCAGCATGCAACAGAAGTTTGCCAACCTTCAAGTCAGTGTGAACTACCAAAATACCCGTGGTCTACGGACTAAAACCTAAGATTTCTGTACAAGTGTTCAATCTAAGAGCTTTGATGTCATTGCAATTACTGAATCGTGACTGACTGATGGCATCAGCGACGGCGAATTGTTTGATGTCCGATATCTTGTGATAAGATGTGTCCGTAAATCTGTAAATAGGAATAGGGGAGGTGGGGTATTGCTCGCTCTTAAAAACCCTGTTCGTTTTGAGGTATTAAACGTTACAAGTGATACATGTGCTGATATTGTGTTAACAAAATTAAGATGTAACAAAGTCCAATTTTATATATATATGTTGTTTATCTTCCCCCTAATACCGCAATTGATGTATATGAGAAATTTTTTGATATTTTTAGTCGAATAATTTTAGACAATTCCAAATACTAATTTTAACCTGTCAAGCGACAGTTGTGGAAAATGTTTAGTTGTGCATCAGTTCTTAAAATTTTACAACCTTAACCAATTAAATAATATTGAAAATTCTATGGGAACATTTCTCGACTTGGTATCACTAAGTTGTGCTTGTCTCCTGTCAGCAAGTCGAGTAGCCCCTTTGTGAAACCTGACCAGTATCATCCTGCTTTGGAGTTCTCAATGTCATTAGCTCAGCTTAAGCAAACAGCTAAAATTCAGCCCAGTTATTTATTTATTTATTTATTTATACTCATACAAACACCTAAAAGGTAATAACATGCTTGAGTTTTACATAACATACTTAAACCTAATTTTAATCTTAATTCCTAAGTACTAAACTAATAACTAAGCAAATACTAATCAACAATACTATGGTTTGTTACGCAGTTAATAAATTGGTTTCGCGACAAGAAAAACAAATCTAAATCTAACTCTTTAACAAAATTATTGCAATCTATTAGCCCTAAATGTAAAAGAGACCCAGAATTATTAACCCTAAACAAAATATCTCTTCTCCTTAACCTAGTACTTGGAACATTTATTGGTATCTGGCTTAATAGTTCATTTTATTGTTTTTTTCTACGTTGGTTCAGACTATTGATTGTAAAATCTATTAACTGATCATGATATGAGATTAGGGTAGGAAACATAGGGTATACTCTATACTTTTTAAAATAAATATATATAACAAACTTTTTTTGAATTTTTTCTAAAACATCAATGTGTATAAACTGCTTAAGAGCCCACAACACAGAGCCATATTCCAATTTCGATCTAACAGAAGCATAGTAAAGCAACAAACAAGTTTTCCAATTGGAGAATTCTCTGGAAAATCTTAATACAAGGTTCAGCTTTCGGTAACATTGGATACATAACTCCCTAATGTGTGATGTGAAGCTTAGATTTGTTGAAAAAGTGATTCCTAAGTCAGTAATTTCATTAAGAGTGGCACTTTGCGTGTCATTTATATTATATGTATGTCTGACTAATGGGAACCTTTGCAGTAACTCATATGAAAACATTTATCGACATTAATTTTGTTGTTCCTACAAAAGTCAGCAAAATAATTCAGGTCAGACTGCAGTAATTCACAATCAAGGTCATTTCTGATTGGTGCAAAAATTTTTAGGTCATCAGCGTATATCAAAAAATTGCTTGTTTCAATAAAGCTGTATACATCATTAATAAACATGTTAAATAGCAGTGGGCCCAGTATGGAACCTTGAGGTACCCCTGAACTAGCAATAAAGCAATCTGACATAGTTCCGTTCATTTTTACAAAAAGAAACCTATTACCATACGAGCCCAAAAACTTACATGCAATCTCATCAAAATTAAACATTTTACATTTTTGTATCAAAATTCTGTGATTTACCCTGTCAAATGCTTTAGACATATCAGTGTATATGACATCTACTTGCTTCTTGTTTAAAAATTGTGTTGAAACAAATTCTGAAAACTCTAATAGATTAGAAATTGTTGATTTCCCACTTACAAATCCATGCTACCGATTAATAATAATAGAGTCTACATGTTGGTGGATCCTAGAGTGCAATATTCGCTCAAAAATCTTACCTAAGGTATTTAAGATGGTGACCGGACGATAATTTTCGATATCTCGGGTATTACCTTTTTTATGTATAGGAACCACTCGATCATATTTTAATTTTTTGGGAAAAATTCCATGTTTTAAAGACATGTCAAAAAGAATCTGTATAGGTTTTATTAAATAATCAACATAAGCTTTGAATATGTAAGAAGGCAACCCATCAATTCCTGGAGATGCCTTAGCCTTAAGGGACTTAATGGCATTTCTAATTTCCAATTCTGTAACATCTGAAAGAGAAAATATGTCTAGGTTGTAATTAAAAGTATCAGAAAGCATAGAATCTTCCAAGGATGCATCTTCAGCATATGCACTCTTGAAAAACTCAGCAAATGCGTTTACAATTTCATCATTCACGTCATAAGTTACACCATCATATCTAAAACTGTATGAAATCCCACTATTACTTTTCTTTTTATTTATAAAGCCCCAGAACTCCTTTGGATTATCTTTTATATGCTCATCATAACACTTTTTCGTCAGAACTTTAACAATTCTTCTTAATTCACTATGCTTTTGTTTAAAATAGACTTGGCTACATGTTGTATGGTTATTGCTATGTGACAATCTGAAATACTTATTTTTTTCCTTTATACATTTTTTTAATTCATAACTAAACCATGGAGGATATTTGTTAATAGTTACGCTACTATGTTTTTCAACTGTTTGATCCAACATTTGATATATTTCTTGGTACATGACTTCAAGACATGAATCAGGATTATTACATTCATTTAAAATATTCCAAGTAAAGCCCTGCATTAAATTATATAACTGATAATAATCAGCCTTTTTAAAATTATATCTTATTTCTTTTATTTCATTATTGGCATGATTTGTTTTGTTTGTCTCGAAATCATCTTCTGTTTTTAATTTGAAATTGATTTACAATGTAGGATGATATTTGTCGATATACACTAAAGGAGCGTCACAACCATCCTTAACTTCAGCAGCCGTAAGGTCCGTTAACACTAAGTCTAATGTTTTATTTAAATGATTTGTTACGTTATTTATTGAATAAAGATTATGTTCCCCTAATAGACTATAAATAGTTTGTGAGCGCTCGGAACCTTTATCTAACTGATAATTAGCTGCATTAACTTCATTCAGATTAAAGTCTCCTATTATAAAACAATGATCAATATTTAGAAAACATTCACAATTTAGAGATTCAACGAAACTGTCATAAACAAACTTACTAGAACTGCAGGAGATATATACTGTACAAATCATTAATTTTATATTCTCTACATGACATTGAATACATATCCACTGATAGGAAGGTGAGCTACTTTTTGCTACACAAACTGGCGTATGCTTTCTTTTTACACAACACATAACTCCACCTCCACGAGATACTCCTGCCTTCTGATAGTTCTTGTCATTTCGAAAAACTACATATCGATCATCAGCCAGTTCATCACTGTAAATACTGTCGTTAAGCCAAGTTTCGGACACACATATGACATTGTAATTGTTCTCTAAAACACCTTCGAAGAACTCTCTAGATTTTGTCCGAAGGCCCCTAAGGTTTTGGTATTTAATCTGAAATATATCTGGATTGGGAGACTCTGGAGCGGGCATTAAATTGGGGGTTAAAACGTTTTCGAAAAAACTGAAAGCGTTTTACTACAATACTTTCTATCCAGTTTTTCGGATCCAGTAAGTCATCAGCAAGATTTAGTGGAGCTTCTATTTTGTAGCTTGTATGATTTTGCTGCTTACTACCAAGTTTTTGTACTTTCAACTCAATTGTTTCGCCAAATTTTCGCTTTATATGGTTACGAACGTGCTCTTCTGTTGTATCGGTGGATAAGTTGCTGACATAAATGTAAGCTTTTTGCTCCCTAGTACCTGCTGCCATAATAACGTCAACATTGGGCGCCCCTGTTCCATCATTTCTTGGTGAAATCATTGTGGCTGATCTGTTATTTCTGGCTACTTCCAACACATCGGTATTTTTTTCATTATTTTTTGGGACATGATATATGATATGACAGAGAGCAACTGGATGTTGTTTTCACATATTGTGAAAAGCATTTGATAAGGTGGATCATCAAATCCTTTTAAATACCTTGGTAAGTTTGGGTTTCTCTGAGAAATTTTACAATTTTTATGAAATCATATCTTACATAGAGATCGCAAACCGTCAAGGTGGATAAATCTAGGTCAGATACTTTTTATGTAACACTAGGTGTGCCCCAGGGCAGTAATTTGGGCCCTTTGCTTTTCAACTTGTTGATAAATAGCCTACCGGACTCAATTTCTAGATTTTCGGGTCTGTTATTTGCTGATGATTTCAAAATCTTTAAATTAATCCGTACATGTGAGGATTGTGCAGATCTTTAGACAGACTTCAATTCAGTTGTGTATTGGTTTGCACAGCATAACATGAAACTTAATATGTTGAGAAATGTACTGTTATGACATATACAAGTAAACAACATTTTATTCTTCAACAATACTATTTAAAAGGCAAGAAAGTTAATAGGACAAGCCAGGTCAAGGATCTAGGCATCTGCTTTCAAACAAACTTAAGGTTTAACGACCATTACCAGTACATTATTGCGAAGGCATACAAACCTCTTCTTATAAAAAACACAAAAAAAATTTAAGATTGACACGGTGGTTAGATTGTACAATGCTCTTGTAAGACCTCATTTAGAATATGCCAGTTGTATTTGGAGCCCTACAGCTCTTGGTAATATTGATCAAATTGAAAAGATTCAAAAAAAGTTCCTGAGATATCTCTACCTAAAAACACATAACATAATATATCCTTTTATGGTATCATATAAAGCGCTGTTAAATATATTCAACATAGAAAGGCTGTGTGAAAGAAGAGACAAAAAGGATATCTTATTTGTGTATCATGTTATTAATAGTTCAAAATATAAAGACTGTGCTCTTATAAATTATATAAATTTTAATGTAGCAAAGATTAACTTAAGGCTGCTTAATAATGTCGTATTTGATGTTAAAGTCTCTTCATATTCTCCATTAAATAGAATGATGGCTGTGTGCAGGTGTTATTGTGTAGGTCTTCATGTGTAAGTGTTGGTCTTTGTTTTTAGTTTGATTTTTGAGATACCTTTACCTGTAATTACCTTTTTGGTGTTTGTAAAGATAGTAAATAAATAAATAAAGGGATGCTATTCAAGCCGCATACTAAGCTATATAATCACCGTACCCGACTGCTGGATTTGTAAAACCTTTCTGGGGGCACAATGGGCCCGCTCATGTGGCCTAAGTGCGCAAGTGGCTGACATATTTAATGCCTCACCACTCTCTTCGTTATTTGTATCCGTAGGATTCAATTATATGCCATTCATCATGGTTCTGATAGCTAAATACAACACATCAAAAAATATTCCTGTTCCGATTTATGACTTCGACATGTAATATCGAAGATTAACCAAGTGTTCATAATGTAACTGTCGGTGACTGGCCTACCTGAGGTCGAAACGGCTCTACTAAGATTTTAATTTATTTTACAACTGAAACAAAAATGTCCCAATTCTTTTTCATAAAAACATCGAAATCGGTATTATTCTTCCTGTAATTATAATGATATAAGCGATTTTAATTTAATTATTTCATTAACCATAATTTTACTCTCCTAAATATGAATTTTAATGTACTTTTTAAGTCCAACTACATAGCTGGACCATTACTTTGAGACTTTAGGCAAGGTTAATGTTCTTACGATATGGAATATAGAAGGATTATGTTCACAAACGAACATTCCAAGTTCCCATTTGTATTAATATGTTATTTAATAAGTTCCTCTTTTCCCAGCATGTTTGATGTGGGCGGACAACGCGACGAGCGGCGCAAATGGATACAGTGCTTTAACGACGTGACTGCCATCATATTCGTGACGGCGTGCAGCTCATACAACATGGTGCTGCGCGAGGACCCCACACAGAATCGGCTTAAAGAGTCGCTGGAGTTGTTCAAGTCCATCTGGAACAACCGTTGGCTAAGAACTATCTCGGTCATCCTGTTCCTCAACAAGCAGGACTTGCTGGCCGAGAAGATCCTAGCAGGTAAGTCGTCACAATGTAAGTTCCCTGTTACATTATTATTATAGATGTTGTTTAGTAGTGGTTATGCACAGTATTCTAAAGTGTTGGTGTAGGTGTCAATCATGCAACTGGTGGATTAAGGATCCCTAAAGCGACAGTCGAGTAGGGGCCAAATTGAAAATGGCTGCTGTTTCACTTGGCCACCCTACTGTGAAACAAAAATCTCTAATTAATTATTACGATATTGAATTGCAATAACGTTAATTATAAATTAGTAGTAACTTCTGTCACTGTTACAAAAGTAATTGAATTAAAACAACGTCTAGCAATAAACAGGAATTCCATTATTTCCAGTTTTTTCTTGTGATTTAAGTCTTTTTGATGAAGTTAGTCAATATTTCCTGTAACTGTAACTCGTTTTAAGGGAGTTATCAATTTTTATCAGTAGTATATGAACTGCTTAGAATGCCTTTTATCAAATATTGATATTAGTCTATCAAAATATGATTAATTTCGAAAATAGTAGATTAAAAATTAGCTTGGGATTCTTCTTCAGTTTCAAATAAAAGCATTTATGTTAATACTTAAGTCACCTATGATTTATAGCCATCGAGTCAAAGTGTATAGTCCTGTGAACTAATAGATCTTATGCTTTTATCACCTACCAGTTAGAACCTCATTTAACATTACAATTACAAAACGCAAGAGTATTTAAACAAGTCATTTTTAATGAAAAAATAACTAGCCCAATGCATGTATTTCGCACGCAAATTCGAAATTTATGTTTATTTATTTCAGAAATTGACCATTAGCCACACGTAGGAAAGGATCGGAATGCTTACTTTCTATGCACAAGCTTTTATGTAAAATCGTATTAACAATTATTGTAGTAATAGTAGCATATGGTAATAGTAATAGTAACCTGGTTTATGTGCTATAATTCTAATTAATAATTATCTTCTGTAATGCAAGTTCTCCGTTTATGTTTTAAAAATAGTGTTGGGTTTCTTTCAGGCAAAAGTAAATTAGAAGACTACTTTGCGGAGTTCGCGAGGTATCAACCACCTCCCGAAGTGCCGAATGAGAATAATGAGCATCCCGAGGTGTTCAGAGCCAAGTATTTCATTCGAGATGAGTTCCTTGTAAGTACAATAATTTATTTAGTACTTACATGCACACCACAGAGCAAAGCTCCAAATGGTACGAAAAGAGTTAAAACAATTAATCGTAGGACATTATTTAAAACATTTGCAACACTTAACATTCAATACATATTCGATAATAAAACGTGTAAGAAGAATAAAAAAAAAAAAGTTCAAGACACAATACGCTTCAGTGAGTTGAGACTTATGTTAAAAATATCTAGGTGGTTAAACTTGTCGTTGTACATTGTAACCATTCGATCCACAAATGCTCTTTGTCCGTAGTTGGTTCGGTGATAATGTTGGTGGAACAGTTGTTGGTGTCTTAAAGTTCTCGCTGGTATCTTGAGGTATAGGAGTCTCAGTAAATTGGCACAATCAATCTTCCCGTTGATCAGTTTATGAAGAAAAAACAGAAGCTGGTTCTCTCGTCTAGCTTGCAGCGATTTAAGACCGCAGAGCAGGAGTCTAGTGTCATAGGACAAATCGCGATAGGGGAAACGATGTTTATACAATAAATATTTAACAAATTTATTCTGCACCCTTTCGAGCCTAGATATGTGACACTGGTACTGCGGGGACCAAATGGTGCTGCAGTATTCAAGTATACTGCGCACTAGAGAGTTGTAAAGTGTCGTAATTGCCCTGGTGTCCGTCATCAGTGCAGTGTTCCTCTTTATAAATCCAAGCAGCCGTAAGCCTCTCGAAACTATTTGATCCACATGTAAAGTGAATGACAGATCTTTGTCAAACAACACCCCTAGATCATTAAAGACAGTTACCAATTCCAGAGTCTCACTATCGATGGTGTAATTGTGGTCAATTTGATTCATCCCCTTGTAAAAGCTCATTTTTTTACATTTCTTGACATTCAGTTTTTCTTGCACCATAAAACCAGGCGCTCCAGATCTTGTTGGAGTCCGGTGGACGATGTTTCCGCAATATTATAAAATTTTAAGTCATCGGCGTACATAAGAAAGTCCGATTCTTCAAAACATGACGAGATGTCGTTGACAAATAGGGAAAACAGAACTGGACCAATGTGGGACCCCTGAGGCACACCCGACAACACCTGGATCTCCTTAGATGTAGCCCCGCCCATGAGTACACGCTGCCGACGATCCGACAGGTAGCTTGCAACCCAGTTCAAGTAGTGAGAGCCAATTCCAATCTTTGAGAGCTTTATGAGAAGCAGCTCATGGCAAACACTATCGAACGCCTTAGATATGTCCGTGTATATAACATCGACTTGCTTTCCCATCTCCAGAGTGGTAACTAGGAAATTTTGATACACCGCTAGGTTGGAATTTGCTGAACGCCCCTGGAAAAAACCGTGCTGATTTTCGGTTATGTAGTTTTTGTAGGTACGGAAGATCTCATCTGTCAGAATTGATTCCAAAATCTTCGGCAACGTGGATAGCATTGATACACCTCTGTAATTACCGATTTCGGTCCTATCGCCGGACTTGTAAATGGGAAAAAGGGTGGAATGCTTCCAGAAAGTTGGGAAAACTCCTTTGTTGAATGTTTTTTGGAAGATGGTGCAGATTGGTGCAGCAAGCGACTGCGAACAACGATTTAAAAAGATAGGTGGAATTCCATCTGGGCCGGCGTTTTTCCTGCAGTCAAGCTCCTTGAGCTTCGATGTAACTTCGACTATGGTGAATTGATGCTGGAGTAGCGTGCTGCCCTGCACAATAGTCTCGTGTATTTCAGGATCCACAGTAATCCCGGTGTGATCGGAATAACTTGATTGGAAGTGAGCAGCGAAGGCATTTGCTATTTCTTGAGGACTTTCGAGGAAATTGCCATCGTTTTGCATTCTTTTGGGTATGCCAGAATCCTTTTTCAATGAGTTTATAAAACCCCAGAAGTGTTTTATATTTTCCGGAATCATATGTTCTGCGGATGCGATGTGCGAGGCATAACAAAGCTCAATGTGAAATTTGGTTTCCCGGCGAACACTTGAGTATATCTGATAGTCACACTCGCTGCCAGAGCTCTTGTATCTTCGATATAGTTTATTCTTATGAGCTATCATCTTTTTTAAAGCAGGAGAGTACCATTTTGGGAATTTGCCACTCGTTACTATTTTGGTTGGAACGTGTGTGTCGATCGCTTCTTGCAGAATGTCGTAGAATTGTCGCACCAGAAGGTCTGTATCTTCCTGGCTATCAAGGAATGACCAGTCGGCGTTGTTCAGGAAGAGATTTACTTTTCGGTAATCAGCCATTGGAAACTGGTGCAAAGTGATGTTAATCTTATTGTCTATAAACTGTAACGTGTGGCTGTCAAAGAGGAATTCTAGAGAGGGATGGTGTTCATCACATTGTACTAGTGAAAATTCGCTTTTGGTTATTTTCGAGTATCTTATATCGCTGACAAATACCAAGTCCAATATTCTACCCAGTGCATTCGAAATATTGTTGCGTTGCTGGAGCTCCAAGAAGTACATACAGTCGATCACAGCTTCCTCTATGGGATTACGGATACCCGTTGGAGTCAAATAGCCTTCTTCTTCGAGCCATCTCACGCCAGGCAGGTTGAAGTCGCCGAAGATGAAAAAATTGGCGTTGTTATATTTGCTGGCTACGCTTTCACAGCTGTTTGTAAAGTGACAATAAACGTCGAGGGCTGATCCAGGAGGGAAGTAAACACAGCAAAGAATTTCCTTGCTGCTACCAAAGTTTGTTTCTACCCAAACGCTCTCATAGTCAAGGCTCTTGAAAGCGGAAACTGTTCTCGAGTGGTACTCCGACTTGATGGCGATAAGGACGCCACCGCCTCGGCTGCAGTCCAGTTGGTCATAGTCGCAATCGCAGCGAAACACTGAGTAATTTTCAGTGAAAAACTCTGATGAAAAGTGATCCCGGGAGAGCCACGTCTCCGTAAGCATGATGCAATCATAATCGCTGTTAACAACGGACATCATAAATTGCGGTGCTTTAGTGCGCATTCCCCGAACATTTTGATAGTAAATCGAGTTAAGGTTTTTGTTATGGACTCTGTAACTTGGGTGTGACGACGTTAATTCCAATATCGGAGGATGATCTGATTCAGATTCGTTGAATAAATTTAAAAATTTGTCTCGTGGTTTACTGTTGCTACACTTAGTTGGGCAAGTCCGGAAAAATTTGTTGACCTAGTTTCCAAAAACTTGGTGCAAATAAATTTCGATATCCTCTGCTTCGTATCGTATCTCATGTTGCCATACCAGTCGCGTTCGTAGGGGGACATAAAGTTATCAGAGTTTACGCAGAAGCCATTGTTGCCACCGTACATCTGCCCCTTTATATCCATATTCAATTCGTATATGAAGTTGTTTAGGATTTTCCGGTTGTCACAGAATGGTGGAGTTACTATAATAAGATTAGTATTCCTGGAGATTTCCGCAACCTTGTTCCAACATAGCTCACCTGCGGTTGTTCCTCGTAGCGCGTTCACGTTACCGGCAAACAAGATCAAAAAGTCGCTCCGCGTCAGTTTCTTTGCCATGCATGCGGCATCCATCACTAAGTCGTCAAGCGTCTTTTGCGTTTCAGGGAAATGACTACATGTGTCATATCTGCTGAATGAGAAGGTCTTAATTAACCTTCCAATACCTTTAGTGCATGCCCTGTTGCCGTAAATGAGAACTTGTGGTTTACGATGTTTATTTTTCAATTCGCTATGACTTGTACTGTCAGTAATTTTACAGGGGTTTATTTCAGTATTATCTGGGAGGCTTTTGGTGGGATCTTCTCCTGCAGTCGATTTAAAATTTGACTGTTGGGATGACAATTCTTCCTGCATAGAAAGAATTCTTGTGTTGGCTTTCTTAAGATCGTTCAAGAACGTCTGGTTTTCTGCCGTTAAGGTTTCAATAGATGTTATGAAATTATCTTTGAGAGAATACATTTCTTCCAAGTTTGAGGACAATTTACTATTTTCTGTTGAAAGGACATCAATCTGGTCGAGCATTTTTCGATTCTCAACGTTCAGCATTTCGATATTATTTTGTAGGTTAGGGCTTACCTCTGGTAGGATGTCAGTTTGAGTTACATTATGTCTACTGGTTACTCCAGTCTGCGTTGCCATATTACAATATGTTGGCTCACCAGTCTGGGTTTCGCTGTCATAGGTTCGAGTATGTACGGTTTGTGTGTAATTAGTGTTATATTCTACTTCATGGCTTGTGTTATTGTCTGAAGTTAGTTCCATTATACGTTTCCTTAGTTGGTTGATAATTTGTTTCTGGTTGTCGATTTCTTGGAGCAGCTGTGTTTCACTTTTTTCCGCTTCGTCTACCAGTGTTGTAGAATTTCGTTTGAGGCGTTTTATATGTTTCGTCTTTTCATCCGTTTCAACCCTTAGTTCAGTGATGATTCTCATGAGATCGTCAAATACATTTTCGCTGTCGATATCGTCGACAGCTTGTTTGCACAGGCTAGAACAATAAATTAGGTTCTCGTTAATTATAGCATACTGGTGATTTGTTCTTTTCCAACAACTTGGGTGGATGAAATTTTTGCAAACCACGCAAAACCAGTTGTTGTTTTCTTTGTTTTTACAGCACTTAAACTTTGAATTCATTGTTCTCAATTAACAATTATTTGGCGCCATCCGTGCAGTTGGTCCGTTCCCAAAAATATTTTCCAACAAAAAATGTAAACACTATAATCTGTTCATGTGTTTCCACCGAAAATAAGACATTAAAGGTTCATGAATGAGTTTTATGGTTAAACTATTTATTCCACATCGAGCAGAGATTGAAATGAAAAACACTAGCGCGTTTATATAAATTTAAGTGGATTTGAAACACTGAAACTGGTGTACTTTACCGACAGCGTTGAATAGTACGTCGGGCACATACAACCTGCACAACCTGGTTTATAATGTTGTAACAATCTGAAATTAACAACAAAAAATAATGAGTTTTTATTTTCGACGTTTCGATTTTATTATAATCTTCGTGATTCTTTAAGCACAGAGAAACTTAACAAATATTGTTACAAATGTGAGAACATTGTGAAATGCGTTTAAACCCTGACCTGTTATAAAATTATGCAGGGCTGTACATGAATTATCTTTCTAGTAGCCTGATGGCTGGAAGCGAAGGTCATCTCATTTACATGGATTTCAGTGAAGCCTTTGATAAAATCTGCTTTAAAAAATCAACTTGCTTTAATAATTACAAATCTGCTTCATTAATGTGCATAAAACACTTTCATCTGGGAAATATGTCCCTCTTGCATAAAGATTAGCCAGATAATTTCAGTACTTTCTATAAATTGGATTAAATATACATACAGTGCTTCTTTAATGTTCTCTCCACTATTACTTTTTGAACGGATCAAATTAGGAAATTTAAACTTGAAATTGAATAAAAATGTATCAAATTGACAAATAAAAAAATCAAGATGACCACTAGGCGCCATTTTCAAATTGAACTGAACTCTAAACGGTGGCTTGTGCTGCGTCATTTTGAAGTTCTAAGCAAGTCATTTACAATTTTAGAATATTAAGTTAGTATCTTCGCCCAATAGAGAATTGATGCATTATTAATGTAAATTATTTTATCAAGTAAATATGTGAAGATAACAACTTAATGTTCTATGATTATAAAGTACTCGCTTATAGTATGTCTTCTCATTTATAGTTTCATTTCAAAATGGCGCCTTGAGTTTTGTATTTGTCACTTTGACACTAAAACATGTCACTTATGTAACCATTAGTCGATTCTAAGCTTCAATATCCTAATTTGAGTAATTCAAAAAATAATGGGGGGCGGGGGGGCACTAAAGTATATTTCGGTATTATTATTATTATTATTATGGTTTTCAGTAGTAGACGAGTCTATCACACATTAACATCACAGTTATTTTGTTATACCATTCCAATATAATTGCCACAGATATTGAGCTTTAATAAATTATGTGGAGTAATGAATAAAAGTATTGTTCCAGTTTTTCATTTCCTGGTCTAGGCTGTTTTTAAATTGGTTTTTAGATATAGAATTTATAGTGCTGTCATTCAGCCTATTCCAATGATACGTAACTCCATTTGACAGGAAGTTCCTTATTAGCAATTTGTTGCATTTTTCCTTTGAGAGCTTATGGCCATGACCTCGTAGCTGTATATTGCTATTGAGAGTGTATATTTCTACTAAATTGCCGGAATAGTGACCGTTAAGAATTTGAAACATCTCGATAAGATCTCGCCTTGTTCTTCGTTCTTTTAGTGTAATAAGATTAAGTTGGTTTAGTCTTATCTCATATGGCATGTTTTTAAGTTCTATTGGCAGTTTGGTGTTGCGTCTTTGTACTCTTTCGATTTGTTCAAAGTCCTTTACCTAATAGGGGCACCACACTGACTGTGCATATTCAAGTTTAGGTCTCACATAGGTTTTGTATAGCTTAACTGTAATTTCTTTTGAAAGGTCTTTAAATTATTTTTGAATTAAATATGCCATGGTATTTCCTTTCTTACACATTTATGATATTTGAGTTTCCCACTTCAAGTCCGAACTGATGGTTATACTTAGATCTTTTTGTTGTGTGACTGGTGTTATTGGTGTCAGTTGGAAAAGATAATTATGTTTAGGATTATTTTGGCCAATATGCAGAACCGTACATTTGGAGTCATTTAGTGGCATCTTCCAATTTTGTGTCTATGTTTTAATTTTATTTAAGTCATTCTGCAGATCCACATGTTGGAGAAGAGGGATTGCAGTATATGTTACCGTCGTCAGCAAAGGATGCTTTTTTTGTCCTGAGCCCCTGACAAAGTTTACTAAATAAAATATAAGTTCCCACACTCTCGAAGCACGCAAAACCAGTTAGACCCCTCCTCCTTGTGCCGCTCGAGGGAACAGCGTCCGCCGCTCCATACGCATACACAGTTGTTCACGGTATTTGACGGTACAAAGTACAAAGTTTGCAGATTATACAGGTATCTGCGGCACGCTTATGATCTCAATGCATCACAGTGAGTGAGGCAACTTATATTTATTCTGTAAACTTTGCCCCTGATAAAGATCACTTAGGTAAGTGATGAAAAGCAGAGGTCCCAAGATAGACCCCTGCATGCCATCTTTCGGCAACGCAACACCCACTTTCACCTGAAATGCATGATCAGAAAGAAAGTCTGTCCCTATCGCCTGCAAGAGATTTCATCTAATGCCAAGAGATTAATCTTTTATGCTATGCACTCAGTAGGAATTTTGTCAAAAGCCTTTGCAAAATCCGTATAAATGACATCAATTGGCTCATGGTTGTCATCTGCTATAATCCATTCATTTAATCTAGTCAGCACGTTGGTAAAGGTTGAACTTCCGGGAAGAAAACCATGCTGTTGACTTGGAATAACATGTGTTTCTAAAAGAAAATCGGTAAGTTCTTTTGCAATGATTTTTCCATGCATTTGCTAGGAGGCCTCGTTAGACTTATTGGCCTGTAATTTTCTGCCAGTTGTTTGTTTCCTTTCTTATAAATAGGTACGACTACAGCTTTTTTCCATCCTGCCGTAAAATCACCGGTTGTCATTATATGATTTAGGATCTCTGCAAGTGGCTCTTTCAATGCTTGCACGCAATTTTTGAGAAAAAGTGGGGGAATTCCATCAGGACCGGGGCTGGAATTTGATTTCAGTGCCTTTAAGCGTTTTCATCTTTTTGTGGTGTAAAATTAATATTATTTATTTCTTTTTCAGCATATGAATCCAAAAGAAGGGTTGGTCTGACATGACTCGCACCCAGTCTTGTATAGACACTCTAAAATTTCTGTGCAAAACATTCATTAATATGTATGTCTTTTTCAAACGGTGTTTGTGTTTCATCATCAACAATATTAAATGTTGAATGTTTTGAATTTAAACTACGACTTATATAGGTATAGAATTGTTTAGTGTTCTCGAGATGGTTGTGTTCATAGTTTCTACGGGCTCTTACTATACATGTTTTGGTTGTGTTATTTTATTGTTGATATATGTAATAATTTTCTTCACTTTTTTGTTTTCAGTATTTGTCCCAGAGATCCCTTTTCTTTTGAATTTTCTTGAAAAGCCACGGCTCACAAATGAGCCGTGGCTTTTGAGTGTTGACCTTTTGTGGCTTATTTGGTATATGTCTATTTATTGTTATATCTAGTGCATCAAGGAAATCATCGTAGGTTAGGTATTTGATTTAACTAATCTTGCAGAATTTCTTTGACAGCCTTGTAATCAGCTTTCCAAAATTGTCGTTTTAATATTTTACAGGTTGGTTTTTGCAATTATCGGTAGCTGTGTTTTTGCTGTTACTACAATGTCATCACTTTTTCCCAAAGGTGCATATTGTCGCACTTCAAAGTCAAAGTAAAAAAATAGCTTTATTGTCGTAACTTACCAAGTTGTTGACAAATCCATATTCAATATCTAATATCTAAAGGGTCGATAGTTACCATAAAATGTATTCCTAAGTACTAAAAACACACCAGTCCATAGAGTAACAAAAAGAAAATAGACGATATAAAAGGTAGAACAATCTTTACAAACATTTTCTAATCAATCCTATCACTAATAAAATTCATTCATGTTGTAGTAAGGCTTTTCGATTACATTTGTTTTGTTTGTTTTCGGAGTCGTTCAATGCATGGTTGGTTTCTCAACAGTAAGGGGAGATGATTAAAGATCTTCTTGCCTCCATAAATTATGGAGCTTCTAACTAGCTCTGAACGTGGATGGGCAACCCAAGGGTGTGAGTGTGACGCACATTATATTGCCCACTTATAGATAGCTCTAAAAACAAGACAAACCGTCTCCAAAACAAATATGCAACACAGAGTTAAAATGCCATGTCTTACAAATAATGGACGACATGAATCGCGACACATATATCGGATTGCCCTCTTCTGCAAGATAAACACAGAGTTGAACACGTAGTGAGCACATGAACCCCAAAATCAAATTCCATATCGAAGGTGGGATTCGACCAAAGCAAAATAAGAATTTCTAGCGATGGAGAAGTCCAACTGTTCGAAATTATCCTGAGGGCATAACAACCAGACAAGATATCATTGGAAACATTCAATATATGATCTTCAAACTTCAAAGAGTTGTCTATTGATAAGCCCAAAAATTTGTTCATGTTGGGTGTTGAAATCAGTTGGCCCTCCAGATAAATATCCTCCACAGCACACTTAAAATTTTAAATGTTGGTTTTGGTAACATTAAATGATAAAGAGTTTGCATCACACCACCGCTTTATCTTCATCAAATCTGTCCTTACATTGGATCAGAGATAATCGACAACCGAATCATGCCAGAGAATGGTGGTATCATCGGCGAAGATGGTAAATTTCTCCGCTATCGAAAGATGCGAAAGGTCATTTACATAAATCAGGAACAGAAGTGGCCCCAAGACCAGAGCCCTGAGGAACGCCGGCTCTCACACTCAGTTCATCCGAGCTGCTCCCAGAAAACACGACCGTCCGAACACGCTCAGACAAATACGATCGAAACCACTCCAACGCCATGCTCCTAAATCCATAAATATCTAGTTTCAACAGCAGTATTCCGTGATCCACGCAATCAAATGCCTTGGATAGATCACAAAATACTGCCGCAGCAACCTCTCCAGACTTCAGCCGAATGTACAGATGTTCGAGAAAGTCGAAAATAGCATCTCTTGTACCCATCAGTTCTTGGAAGCCAAGCTGTTGCGTGCTCATAAGGCCATGTCTCTCTAAAAGAATCCGTCCGCACCTTAACCAGCTTCTCGGCCACTTTAGCCATGGTAGCAACAGTGCAATGGGACGAAAGTTTGAGGGACTGTGATGGTCCCCACCCTTATGAATAGGTACAATCACAGCCTTCTTCAGACAGCCGGAAATCTGCCAGAAAAAAAGAGGCATTTATGGCCTCAACCAGAACCTGCAGCACCTCAAATGGTAAAGCCAGAAACACTCTCAAGGATATCCTGCCCAACTAAAAGAATTCTTACTCTTTATATTAGAAAATGTGTCATGAATCTTTAGGGCAATGGCAGGGGTAAAAAAGAATGTTTCAGCCACTGAAATGTGATTTAAATAGTTCATAGGATCGTTCTTTTGAGAAATGTCTTATGATAATTTTGCGGCTATGAAACAGTAAAATGAATTGAGATCGAAAGAGCTAGAAATGGGAGTAGTTTTCTTTTTCCCTCGCAGGTGATTGACAATTCTCCAGAATTCTTTTGACTTATTGGAGGATTTCAAAATTCTAGTCTGAAAATATGTCTTCGTGGCAAACCTTATGGTGTTCCTGTAAATGCTGCGGTATTTATTAAAATAGCTGACAAAATTAGCATTATCTATTGCAAACGCATATTTTTCCCGAAACACGCAAAGCCTTTGTATACCATTGTCTCCTTTTCCTCTTCTATATTTTTACAAGTGGAAAGGCTATGTTAAATTTGCCCTAATGACGGAATGGAACTCTTCCAGCGGATTCTCTATGACTAAAACACCATTCCAGTCTGTCTGACCGCAAAACAATGCAAATCTTCTAAAGTCCTTTTTGGTGAAAAGTCTACCATATTGTGTTACCCGCTCCAGTACCAGAGCCAATCGATAAGGAACATGATACAGCTTCACGATCAGACAACCCGGCACTAACATCTTCATCCTCACTGAAAATGAGTGCACACGTAGTCTAAAATAGAGAATGAAAGCGCCGAAAACCGAGTTTCGACATGCCTTGTCAGGTTAAACGAGTACAGCATACTACTTAGTAACTGATTATTCCTGTTACATTTGCCCAGGAACTTTATATTTAGGTCTCCAGTCAACACTAGCGAGGCTTTAACAGAAATTTCATTCAATAATATCTCAAGTTTCTGAAGAAATTAGGATCAATCGCTTTTCACTCACCAGCAGTGAGATTTGGTAGTTTCGTATTCTAGTTGGGAAAGTGACTAGTTGATGACCTCTATTTGTTTTGTAGCTTTCCAGGAAGTCAAGACTGCGCTGATTGTTTGCGTGGATCTCCAGTGTATCCCAATTAATCTTTGGATAGTTTAAAGTCTTCCGTGATATAAACTGGTTCTTTTAGTGACATAGCATTTGCAATTACTTTTATTAGTTCCATGTTTTTCTCTTGTGTTGTTTTTTGTTTGGGACGGTAAACACACGCAACTAAAAAACTTACTTTGGCTATTGTTATTTCAAGTCATATGAATTGAACAGTTGTGTAAATTTGTTGGCCTAATTAAGGCATGCACGCTATGACCTGCAATGTCGATTTTCATAAATACACAGATAGCTCTATCATCCTCTCCTCGATCCTTGGGGAACAACGAGAAGCCGGGTATGTGAGTAAGACTTGATCAGTAAGCCATGTTTCAGTTATTAAAATAATTGAAGCATTGTTGTTTTGAATGCTAATTTTTAGTTCATCTATCTTGTTTGTCATGGAACATAAATTGCTATACCAGAGACGTTCTGTTTAGTTTTTGTGTTGGATTCTTGTGGTCCTTGTGAAGAAATTATTTTAGGTATATTGTTAAAATATTTGATTATTAGATTTACTTCCCCTTTGCCTTAACGTTTTTCCAATTCTTTAAGTATTCCTTGTAGTGGTGTATGGTCAGATTTAATGTAGACACCATCTTCATTAAGTTTATTTTTGTTTCTTAAAATAGCCCGGGCTACATTTGATGCAGAAAGAATTACCCTAATTGGTCTAATTTTTACCTTGTGAAGGTGCACCAAGACGATGAACTTTGATTTCACTTGCTTGTACATTTTCGTTCTTTTCTGATTTTTTGAATTGCTTTCTTAAGATCAGCATCTGGTTCACTCTGTGCTGTACTTTCTGCAGCCCCGAAAATCAGAACATTGGTTGTTCGCCTTTCACGTTCTGCCATTTCACAGAGTGTCGGTTCAATCGATGTATTTTCCCCTAATGCGATGTAAGTAGGTACTTTTGGCGTCGATGTTTGAGCACGCACTTCTGTGGTCAGTCTCTCCATTTGTGTTTTTAGGTCTGCAGTGGTAGCAACCACCTGGGCATAACAAGGTGCACTTTTATTAAAGGCTTCCTTCAGTTCTCGAGTTTCCATCTCTAGGCTATCAATTATCCTGCTGATACTTGAAACATCTTTCACAGTGGAATTTATCGACTCAAGACAGTCCAGGCAGAAAAATTTCAGCCAGTTTCTAGTTAAGCACATTATCCGTATCTAATTTGCTCCAAAGCGGTTGCAGTTTCGACAAAACATTTTTTGCACAGATCACATGCACACCCGAACACTTCCTTAATTTCTTTACTTTTGGTGGTGTCTATAAAGTAGCATTATTCATTACATTTCGAGCAGTTTCGAGGATTCATACTACTTATTTTAGTTTTTAAGGTTAGGATTTCAATTTTAGTTTATTTGACGAATTTCCGCACTACTGAGAGCAGCTGTTTGCTTTTTAACGTAGATAATGTTTTAGGAAATCTGTTAAAATACTAGGAGAGGTTTTTTTTAAGAATATTAGCGTGTGAACATTCACAAAGCTTTGCAGTGAAAAATAAACACATGTGCACACAGTTAGGTTATTATGGTTATTATAGTTATACTTTGTGATAGGCATGATGAAAAATCAAGTGATTCAAGAGCTAATTCTCAGATAAAAATTCAATTAGTACAGCGTATTACAAAATTGAAACCCATTTCCCGATACTGCCTGAACACAATTTTAGAAATATCAAATGTGAACGACACACAAGGGTGACGTGTTACTTTTTGTGTTTTATAATTTAAGGTATTATTAAGGTTTCGTTCTAAGTTTTCTTTTGGTTTTGCAGCGCATCAGCACCGCCTCGGGCGAAGGAAAGCACTACTGCTATCCACACTTCACCTGCGCCGTCGACACGGAAAACATCAAGCGGGTGTTCAACGACTGCCGAGACATCATTCAGCGCATGCACCTGCGCCAGTACGAGCTGTTATAACCGCCCCCTCCTCCCCTCATCACCGCCGCCACTTCACTCCTTCGTCGTCGTCGAAACCAGTGTCTGGCATTTGCTGCCGGGGTGGCCACTGCTGCTGCTCCAAAATGTTTCGTCTTCTGTTGGCGTCCGTCACCGGGCGTCAGCAAGCCTTGCGCTAGGTCTTACGGGTAAACGATAACTCCTTTCTCAAGGAGAGAGGGATTTTTTGGCTGGTTTTTTTGAGTTGCTCAACGTTTTAGGACTTTGCGCGCGGACGATGTACATTTCAGTGTGGTGCATTAGTTAGCTGAGTAACTAGCCTGTGGTGTAGTGATGTATGGCGTGTCGGCAAATTTTGGAACGTCCCCCGAATGTGATTCCGCGCGGTGATAATAATGGTCTCGATTTGACGAGACGTTCCACACTTTGTTGGCATATTTGCGTAAGCCATGCTATATGGTGGGGTCCAAAAGTGTGGCATAAATCAAAAAATAGTATTTCAATATATATTTATAGCTCGGTTTCGTAAGGATGTTTGAGAAAGCATGTCGGATTATACAGAGAAATTGTCAAATTATATAGAATGACTGAAAGTTTTTAAATGAGATCGTCCTTAAACCAAACCGGCTTTCTAAATTCAGCAAAATACCAAGGGTTGGTATAGTTTACTAATTAATAATAACCGACATCATTTTGGCGTTTTCTTGGTGGTGGTGAGTTTGTATTATTTTTATAGTGTCTTTTATTCTAGATAGTTCAACAAATTATCATGGTCTCTTAAACACCATAAAATACTTCTTATGATAAGTACAATTTTGCGGGAATCTGACCAAAGCTTAGGCATTAAACTATGGCTTAATAGTAAGTTTAATATTAAAAATATGTTTTTATATATGACTGAAAAATCTCTAATATCCACCTTAAGATATTTCCAAAAATTAATGTTAAAGATGCAAAAATTTGCAATATTTGGTTGGTGAAAACCTCGAGAAGATAAATTTCAGTTTTGTTCAACTCTCTGTATGTAGGTATATTCTATATATAATTGAAGTTACTTTTTTCTGTTGAATTTGGGAACTCTCTGTACAGTTTGACGATCATGTGTCTATAGTTATTTAGGGAAAATCTATTACTGCCTTTTTATAAATGTAAAAGTAAAATATATAAATACATAAAGTAAGTTATTCCATGCTTTTGTTCCGTTCTATATAGGAAAGGGCCTTTCATTTGCACATGAAAATATCGGGGTCTTTTCCGGTATGCTTCAAATAGTTTTCCAAATGTGATATTCTACTAATAATGAACAAAGTAATAATCTGTGCATCATCAGTCAGTGGGTGTAAAACAAACTGAGAAATTAAGATTGACGATTGGCATTGTCGTAAGGGTTTTATAGTGATTTATTTTGTTGGCGTTTTTATGAAACTATTTGAAATATAGGTATCTAAAATAAATATAAAAAAAATATATAAAAAAAATCATTTATGTTTATTAGTTGCATATGGGTTAAGACGAAACTGTTGGCTTACCACCAAAGTGAATGGCAAGGTCCTCGGAGCATAATTAGAACCCTTTTAAGCAATACCAATATCATTGAAGTCTTCAGCTCGAGTTGATTAAAGTGTGGCCAAAAAGATCATAAATTTAGCCCATTTCCAAGACAAATGGGAGAAAGAGACTGAGAGAGACAGCAAAGTAAACATGAATCGGCACAAACGAGTTTTTCGTCGAGCGAAATGGGCGAAAATGTGCGAATGAAAGGTTCCTTTGGCGAAACGTCATGGTCAAAACCACTCAAATATTCCATCTCCATCATCTATTTATCATTAGTTATTGATGTTTTAGCCAAAAAAAAAAAAGTCTTTATCCAGTATCCCTGCGTTGTATTATTGGGATTTGTTTATATGGATTGTCTTGGAGAAAGTGGCTGTCCCTGAGTTTTATAGAAACAATTAATGTTGTGAAAGAGTTTAGTATCAAATGCACAAAATCCACTAAAGAAGCTGACGGAAGAATGGTATTTTCTCGGAATTTCCGTTTAGCAAGCCTTGCTCGCCTAAGATATAACAATATACAGTGTGGACCAAATTAAAGTAGCCCCTTTTTCAATGTTAAACAACTTATTTATTTATTGACCGATTTGACTGATTTTTGGACAGGATATGCAAATAACATTTCTTAAGATACGCCTGATTTGAATATTGAAATGGTACTAAGTGGATCAAACATATTTAGAATTAGATGAAATGATGTCTTTGGGCTCGTTGCGAGAGTAAATCCTACAGCTTAAAAATCTGCAAAGTGGATTAAACTGTAGCGATACTTTCGGAAAAGTGATATCTCGTCCAATACTATTACCAGAATTTTTTCTTTATTAAATTAAAAATATTTTTCTATTGTATTACATGTGTTTTTTCTGTGGGCCAAATTAAAGGAGCCCCTTTTTTAATGAAAAAAATAACTTTAAATAATTTGTTTATTTTAATTAATTTAATTTGTTTAGAATCTTTATTTGACATGAAAAAAATAAAAACAAAGGAACTTAATAGGGGCAACAACAACTAACAACAAACGGTAAATTATTCATTAAAATTTAAATATTTATAAAAACCCTGCATGAATATGTCCACCTTCATTATTAACAACTTCTTGCAGTCTTCTACGCCACTGCTTTATAGAAACGTCTATTGTTGCTTGAGGAAATACTTGCCAACATTCAACGATACGATTTTTCGGTTCTTCAATGGTATTAAAATTGGCATTTAAATATACCATATTTTCTTATATACCCCCATATTATGTAAGCAACCGTGGTTAGATCGGGACTGTTTAGTGACCAGTTTTCCGGTTTAATGAAGTCTGCACAATTTTCTCGAAGATAAGTTATCGTGGTTCTTGAAGTAAATTCAAATTCAAAAAATGCTTTATTGTATAAAAAATGCTATATTCTCATTTACAAAGCTGGAAAAAAGAAAATTTAAATTAATTAAATCATTGTAAAGCTAAATAGACATATAAAATAAAATACTCATTTCAAAGTCAAAGTCAAATAAGCTTTATTATCATAAGATGTTATCTTTTCGACAAAGCATGGTAGGTATTACAAGAATATAAAAAAATACATATACATACATAAAATTTAATATAAAATCAAAACAAATCTAGTCATGGAATTTAAAACTGCATAAAATTCGCTAAAACTGTTAATTCACAGAATACATTTAAATTGCACTCGGCATTACAAAGTAAAAAACACAAAAAAAACAAACCAAAAAAAAAAACAATCAGAAAATATCGCTGTAGTACTCATCAAAGCCATAGTAAGCCCTATCAAGCAACAGACCCTGAACCTTTTTATTAAAACATCTTAGGGTGGGACAGGCCCTGATTCTTTCCGGAATATGGTTGTATACGTTAATGCCTTCATAAATAATTGAGTTTTTCACCAAGGATGAGTGAGGAATAGGAAGAGGTAGGTTATGTATCTGCCGTGTTGTATAGGTCACATTGTTAGATTGGAGCTGTTGCCGATGTTTATAAATAAGACATGCTGTTTCTAGTATAAATAGACTGTACAAAGTTAAAATATTTTCTCTTTTAAATAGAGGCCGACAAGAATCTGTATTAGTCGAGCCACACAAATATCTAACAACCCTTTTCTGAATAAGAAAAATTGAATTCAGCAAGTACTGGCTTGATGCTCCCCAGAAACAAATACCGTATCTTAGTCTAGATTCAATAAGTGCGAAATATACTGTTTTTGCCATGGACTGTCCCAGTTCACTACAAGCAAGTCTAACAGCATAACACCCAGAAGAGATCTTTTTGCCAAGTGTCATAATATGTTCATCAAAATGTAGTCTCCCATCAACAGTCAGTCCAAGAAACTTAGTTTCACACCGGCTCTCCATAGAAAGATTGTCAAAGGTAATATTAAGTTGGAGGTTTGATTTAAAAGATACAATATTAGTCTTAGCAAAGTTCAACAGAAGAAGATTGGAACTGCACCAGGATTTAATCTTCAAAAGATCTGCGGATATTACTCCAGTCAGCGTCCGCTAATCCATGTAATGCCATAAAATTGAGGTATCGTCTGCAAAAAGGGTGAATTTGCCTATGATGTCCAATAAGGTTAGATCATTTATGAAAATTAGGAACAAAAGGGGACCTAGAACAGATCCTTGAGGAACACCCCAACAATTTTCCAGAACTTGAGACTGAGCAGAACCAACACAAACTTTTTGAGAACGCCCGGATAGATATGATTCAAGCCATGATAGTCCCACCCCTCTAAATCCATAATGGAAGAGCTTCCGCAACAATATTTCGTGACTCACGCAATCAAATGCCTTCGCAATGTCACAGAAAGCCGCCGCAACAACTCCCCCATCATTGATCCCCGATTAAAGCCCCCCCAAGAACTCAAAGATTGCATCACTCGTGTTTCGATTTTGCCGAAATCCAAACTGGTAGCAGCTTAAGACCCGGTGCTTATCCAAGAAGGTCAAGATACGGTCTTTAACCAGTTTTTCAATGATCTTAGAGAGGCTAGACAGCAGCGATATTGATCTGAAATTAGATAGGTCCTCTGAATCACCCCCCTTATGTATAGGTATAACTTTTGCAAGTTTAAGACACGAAGGAAAAACTTCAAACTGCCAAGAGTAATTAATAGTATATACCAATCTCAGAAGAACACTATTTGGTAAATTTGGAAAAATTTTGATTGATAGGCCATCATCTCCTGTGCTTTTCTTGTTTTTAATTGTTGACATAACTCGTCTTAACTCATCCAAATCTGTAGGGACAAAATAAAAAGAATCACCAACTTTAGTCTCATTTTTTAGGTATTTAAGAGGGTCGCAATTTTGAATAATATCTTTGGTAAGATTGTCCGCTACTGAGCAGTAAAATTTGTTAATTAGATCAGGTGAAAGGTCTGTCTCAGGTATTTTTGAAGAGTGATTATTGTTTTGTTTTATGTCGCTTATGATTGACCAACTCTCTTTTTGTTTATTATCCGACCTTTTTAGACGGTTTTGATAATGCAAAGCCTTGACCTGCCTTATAAGATTCCTATGTAATGATCGGTACCTATTAAAGTATGCATTAAAGGTCAAGCTACTTGTAAATTTTCTTATATAGTGAAGAGATCGTAAATTTTTAGAGGATATTTTAATACCTTTGGTAAACCAAGGTTTTTTATTATTTATTTTAATTTTTCTGAGTGGAAAACCTATATGAAAATTTTGTATCAAAATCCTATGAAATTCCTCAATAGGGTTATTTGATGTATCAACCTCTCTCCAGTCGGTCCTAAGACATGACTGATCAAACTTACTATAGCTACGCTCACTAAATACTCTACACACTCTAAACCCTGATTTTTTAAAAACAGGAACCGAGACAAACTTACACAGAACTGCCTCGTGATCAGACAATGCAGCATTAACCACCGAACACTGAGCTGAACTAAATCCACTCGAACAGACATAATCAATCAAACTTGAAGAATATTGAGAAGCGCGCATCTGTAAATTAAGACACTTAGAAAAAATTAGACAACCTAACTGTTGCAATTGAATTTGTATCTAAAAAATTTATATTAAAATCTCCAGTGAGTATCACAGACGAGGAGGAAGGAATCAGAGAAAAAAGTGTGTCTAGTTTACTTAGAAAAATATTTTCGTCTGATATAGGTGATCTATACAGGGTGTTTCAGAATTGAATGCTAATCCTTAAGGGTGATAATCTTTGAGTGATTTTAAGAAGAAAATGTCATATGAACATAGGTCCGCAATCGCCTTATTTTTGAGATACAGGGTGTTGAAAATTAAAAAAAAAATCTGTTTTATCCCAATATTTCTCAAACTCCTGTAGATATTTCTTTATATTTTGCTAGGTATTAAGTACGTATAAAAATACATTTTTTTAAGCAAAAGATTTTTTTCAACTCCAATCAGTGGCAACTCCTCTAACATGTCCTCTTATATTTTGAAACGAAAAAATGAAACGCCACTGCTTTTTTTTCAAAATAAAACTTCTTTTCGCAAGCTGTTATTATTTCTTAATAAGAATGTCCTCTTGACTTTTTTCTGTGCGACGAACAGTTTTCGATTAAAAAAATAAAATTCATTTATCTGCACGGTCCTAATTCCTAAATTTTGAACAATGTAAATTAAAGAAGAATATTTTTCTTTGATTACTTATTACAATATTGAAAACTTAGGAATTAGGACCGTGCAGATAAATGCATTTTATTTTTTTAATCGAAAACTGTTCGTCGGACAGAAAAAAGTCAAGAGGACATTCTTATTAAGAAATAATAACAGCTTGCGAAAATAAGTTTTATTTTGAAAAAAAGCAGTGGCGTTTCATTTTTTCGTTTAAAAATATAAGAGGGCATGTTAGTGGGGGCGCCACTGATTGGAGTTAAAAAAAAATTTTCGCTAAAAAAAAGGGATTTTTATACGTACTTATTACCTAGCAAAATGTAAAGAAATACAGTAAAACTTGGTTATAACGTACCAGCCGGGAACTTAAAAATAGGTACGTTATATCAAAAGTTCGTTACAAAAGAATTAGAAACACAAATACGCGTTTATTAATCCTTGATAACAATACATAGGTACTACATATAACAAAAGCTAGAACGAAATAACAACATAATATTTATTTTGTTTTAAAACGAAGCCACATAATTCTTAAAATATATTATTTTGTGTGTAAGTAGTATAGATATAGAAAAACAAAAACAAACTCAGAAACTACTTTGTAAAAAAGCCTCTTATTCGAGTTTGTTTTTGGCGATTTACAAGAATAATTTGCTGTAAGTACGTCTCTATTTCCAGAGATGCGCTTAAAACACGATCTTCTGTACTGCTCCTGGTCTCTAAAAATCGTTTTACATTTTTTATCCCTGTTATGGCATCATCAACAGTTGGAGATGTTTCTTCTGGTGGTTCTTCCTTATCTTCTTCAACTTCATTACTCCCTAGCTGTACAGTTTGACCAATCTGTGTAATTATTTCCTCTTTTGTGGGCATATTTGTTGTCGCAAGATCATGATCTACATCAACGAAAGGGTCTACCATAGTGGGATTTAATTTTTCCAAGTTAAAATTGTTTTTGGTTAACCAAACACTTAATGGCAAGGTCTCCTCATCTATCTCAGATTGTATGATAAGCCACTGGTTGAGGGGTAAGTTATCTTCCTCATCGAATGCATAAAGAGAAGGCCAAGCGTGTTTAAAACAATTCTTAATGGTTGTCTGAGTAACTTGTTACCATGCTTTTGAAACCATTTCAATAGCATCCAGCAAATTTATTGTTACTGGTTTGCTATTTTCAATACACTTAAGATTACGGATCATAAGATGTCGTCGATAATGAACTTTCAAACTATGAATAACGCCTTGATCCATTGGTTGCAGAACTGATGTAAAATTTGGTGGGAAAAATTCAAGTTTAATATTTTTTAGGTTCAAAAGATGTGGATGAGCAGGACAATTGTCAACAAGCAATAATATGTGCCTGTTTTTGTTTGTCCCATAATCTTAATTCACGTTCGAAAATATCAGCGGTCATCCACGCACGCTTGTTTGCTGCATAATTAACTGGCAATTTTTTCACGTTTTTAAACACCTGGGTTTGTTGAACTTGCCAATAACTAAAAGTTTACGTTTTTCAGTTCCAGTCATGTTTGCGCACACAAGAACTGTTATTCTTTCCTTAGAAAGCTTTCCCCCAACACATTTTTCACCTATGAAGTTCATGGTGCGATCTGGAGCAAGTTTATAGAATAGACCAAGTTCATCACCATTAAAAACGTTATTTTCATCATAGTTCTTAAGAAGTGGAACTAATATTGATTTGACCCAATCCATCGCAGTTTCCATATTCACACTTGCAGCTTCTCCATGAATTTTACTGGAAGTTATATTGTGCCGCTTTTTGAATATATGTAACCAACCCGTATCACAAGGAAATCCAGGAACATGAAATAATTTTGCAACCTCTTCGGCTTTTGCCTGGAGAATAGGCCCACTTATTGTAGTATTCATGCTTCTTTGATACGTAAACCACTGAAGTAATGCTTCATCAATGTTTTGTTGGACGGGTTTGCGAAGCATTTTTCTGTTTCGAAACTCCATGAGATTGCAAAATTTTATTTTTGTTTTTCAGTATTGTGTACACTGTTGTCTTTTTCAAACCCACAGATTTGCAGATGTCGACTTGTTTAACACCGCTTTCTATTTCTTGAATTATAGAAATTTTTTCGTCTATTGTTAAAGCCCTTCGAGCCATTTTAGTGGAACAAACTTGGGTTGATTCTTCCATACTTAAAACACAACTCGTCTCACTAATGCACGAACGCTACTACCTAGACGCCTTTAGCAAGAAAACTAAATAAAAAATTGGGAAAATTGCATTTTCAGAAATAGGCGGCATTTATCAAAGAATTAGAACGATAATCGAGCAATTTTACATAAAAAAAAAACTCCCAACTAATAAAAAGTCGCCGCCAGCACAAGCAAAAATCGTGGCCGACTGATTTCTCCGAATTTATGCAGAGAAAATAAATATAAGTTTTTATAGTCTAATCTCTTTTACCGGCGCGCCGCATTCTCTAGGGTAATTAAAAAAAAAAATCTAATTGATAAAAAGTACGTTATATATGCTATTTTCGGATGTTGGGACTCGAAAATTCGGTACTTTTTATCAGAAGTACGTAATAACAAAGTACGTTATAAAAACTATGTTTCTATTGAATGCTTCATAAGAACTGCCGGGCCTTTTTTACATGGTACGTTATATCCGTTGGTTCGTAATAAGCGTGTACGTTATAACTGAGTTTTACTGTATCTACAGCGGTTTGAGAAATATTGGGATAAAACCGATTTTTTTTTTTAATATTCAACACCCTGTATCTCAAAAATAAGGCGATTGCGGACCTATGTTCATATGACATTTTCTTCTTAAAATCATTCAAAAATTATCACCCTTAAGGATTAGCATTCAATTCTGAAACACCCTGTATATGCAAATAATATATAATTTTATTGTTTTTGAAAAGATAATTGTAAATTCAAAGACTTTCTCCTCGAGTAGGTCATTATATATAGTAATAGGTATAAAAGAATTGGCACTTAAGAATTTGTTATTTGCTAGAATCATGCTACCTCCATGATATGATGTAGTCCTACAGTATGAAGTTAATCTTGTATAATCAGTTATATCTACAATTTCGTCCTCTCTCAGCCAGTGCTCAGTGATACAAACCAAACTGGGAAAACCACAACTTTCAATAAACAAAGACAATTCATTACCTTTGTTTCTCAATGATTGAATGTTTAGTAAGAGAAGGGACAGACCTGTAACATAAATACTGCCGGGAACTAAGTTCCCGGCAGTATTTGTGTTAGAGTGGGAAAATTTAAACTAACATTTTCTGATGAACAATCACCCCCTTCTCCAACTTTTTCTTTTTCAGAAAGATCAACAACATTATTCTGGTCAACATTAACTTGGCCAGCATCCAAGTTTGAAACTATCATTAATGCTTACAAAAACTAGGTTTTTTAAAATTTTTTGCGACATTATAATATGCAACAATTTTTCACAAATATCTTTCTTTTTCATAGGGGAGAAACCATTAAAAGTATCTAAGAAATGAAAATTGCCTTGTACACAACAATTCAACCTATTCAAATAATTTTCAAGCTTAGAATTAAATTTTGATATTAGGGTAGTTATTTTAGGAATATAATTAGTGCTAAAAATAGGGAGGACAGAAAGAACTATTACATTTGTGTGGGTCATGTTTTTTAGTTTATTATTTATTTCTCTAAATAAGGGAACTTTTTCTGATTCAAGTCGTTAGAACCCGCTATAATTATTACATAATCGTTTATAGAAAAGTTCCGTGTTAAATCATCAATATTTTCCACATCATTCATAAACTTGGCATAAGGTTTGACAAATGATTGGATATTAAAGATTCCCAGACATGCTTTTTAATACATTACCCAAATTATTCCCTCTTTGGTCACTTAGAATAAGAACCTTTTTAAATTCTGTTTTATTGGTCACATGGATATAGGGATTTTGCTTTTCACTTACTACAAAGCAGTCGTCATTCTTTGGTGGTTCAGGTAACTTCACATTCACAGGACTCAGTGGAACAGAACCGCGCACTTGATAGAGTCAGCACTAGGACTATTAGCACCAGCAAAAGTATCCAAGTCGTTCTTTAGTTTACAATTAAAAATCATTATCAACAAGGACCTACATCAACACCTAGACATTATTTTTTATCACAAGTTAAAATACATAATTTTTCCTAAATAAAATAACAACAAAAATTAAACAACTGTCGGTTAAAATTCTACAAAATAATAAAATGGACAGGTACATACATATAAAACGGATTTTTTATCACAGTCTAATCAACAAACATCTCTATAGAATTCTTCTAGGTTATAATACGCTTTACTAACTAACAATTTTTTTTCTGATAGACTAAATTTTTTATAGTTTTAAATTCTAGGGGCAAACGATTATAGACCTTTTTACCTTTATATATTATGGAGTGTTTGGTCAGAGTTGTTCTAGGAATGCAAAGACTTAAGTTATTAGAATTAAATCTTGTTACATATGGAAGTGTAGTGGGTCCATTATGTCTCTCAATCAATGAATGCTTTATTGTCTAAGAAATTTTCTTGTTGACAAAGCTGGAAATAAATAAATCAAACTAAAAAAGAGAAGGCTACTATTCTATCTTAACCAAATATAATACATAACAGTCAATAAATATTAAAACATTGAGTTGATCAGTTTTCTCAACATCAGCATATGAACCTAAACTCATTAAAAGCAAAAAGACTTAAATAAAGATATAAAAACATGACCATTTTAAAATCTAGCCACTAAAAAGTCATTAACATCATAATAGCCTCTTTTAACCAGAAACCTCTTTACCCTTCCTCTAAAAAGCCTTTCATTGTCAATTTGTTTTAAATCTGTTGGAAGATAGTTAAAAATCTTTTTACCATCAAATATAAATGTTTTTTTAATTAGTGCATATGTAGGTACTGGCAAGATAATGTCATTTGCTCTTCTACTACTATATTCACCTCTATTTCTAAGATTTAGATTTCTATAATTTTTATCGATTAGACAAACATACTCTAAAATAAATAGGGATGGTAAAGTTAGAATTTTATGTTTGATAAATAGAGGCTTACATGAATCTCTTATACCAATCTGACAAAGATATCTGTTTGCCCTCTTTTGCAAAGTAAAAACTGAATTAAACATTTCTCTAGTGCATGTACCCCAAAAGCATATAGTAGGAGAGCTAGTGAACCATCCGAGTAACCCGTTTCCCACAAAGCTAGAAATTTTTTAAATTATGTTTTATTATCGGTCGATTATGAAAATACGAG
>MU182099.1:330786-341391 GCA_016904865.1 Pissodes strobi
CGATTTGCGTTGACTGACAGATAGAAGTGTAAATTAGTACTAATCGACAGATGCCGATTAGAAAAAACTATCTTCGTGTCCGTTCTACGTCTTCGTAACAATTGAATAATTTTAAGTTTCCTGCATGTGACGGTCTAGATTTTGCGCCGATATCTATAACACTGCTCCATGCTCCAACTTTTCTCGAAAATATATTTTTTTGCGCGTTCTGCTTATGAATGAATGCAACATTGTACACACTGAATATGTGGGAGTCCTTGTATTTTATGGTAAATGTTTATTTAGAATATTTTGTACAATCGGCAAAAAGTGCGGTTGATCGATACAGCCGAAGTTACAAGTTGTAGATTAGGTTCGCTCCGGCAGGCGGTTTCAGTCGCACTTTGATAAAATTTGCCTTGTTTTAAGAAAACTCCCTTTTCCCCTACTTAGCGAGTTGTTTTGTAAAGTACTTAAAAGGTAGTTGAAGAAAACGCAGAATTAATAATATACGTAAGGTAACTTTAAAAAAAATGGAAAGATTCTTATGTGGATTTTGTCCTTTTTTTATTCGCTTGGATGGCGCTGTATGATGAAAGGTTCAATATTCGCTGAAATTGTTTTGTTTATCAATTTTATGTTGTAGTTTTAAGGGCATTATACATTTTTGTATTTTAGGTTAGGCGAACATATTTTTAAGATATTGTACATATATAGTACAGCAAAGGGAAATTTAAGGGTTAAACCGCCAGACGTTATATATTGGGTGTAAGAAAGAGGCTCAACCTAGGTTTGCAAGCGCATCTTTAAGAAAACGTGAGTAGGGTGAGATGGTGATAGTATTAATCCGTAATCTAAAACTATACTTATCTTTCAAAAACTTAGTCTTCCGCACTTCAAAGGTTCTGAAATTTGTACAAACTTGAAGCCCAATATTTTCTATTAATGAGAAAGATATTCTTGTAAAAAATAGTCCCATTTGACTATACACCAAAATAGATAGCAGCGAAATTCGTTGATGTAATTAGTGCACTCCGAGTGTATATGTGTTCTTGTTAATAGGCATGTAAAGGAAAAGGATAAGGAGAGATGGGCACTAATTATGCTCATGGTTTTTGCTATTAACGCGGGTTTATCAAATCCTTCAGTTTCATTTGCTGGACTAGAGATCTCTAAAATTTGGCTCAAATTGAGGCTTGTCATGATTTGCGAACATTTATTATACAGTGTCGTTTAAAACAAAAACTGTACTAAGGAATAAAAAGTGTTATATGGTAAGCAATGGACCGTCTTGTTATTTTCCCCCCTTTTCCATTCAGGTTTGCCGATGAGTAGCTTAAATATAATTCAGAGTTATTTTTACTAGATACTAATACAACGGGCGCTTCTCCAAAATACCTAGACAGATTCATGCCGTTGGATTTTACCAATGTGTATTAAATGATGACCAAACTTTCGGCCGTCCAATGTAACATTCTACCCCACTGTGTTGTACAGTGAGCCCATGCCAGAAATATTTAAACAAATTTGCTTCTTCATCAAGTGTAAGACCTCAGCCCATATTTTAAACCACTGTGCCTACACAGGCAATAGTGTCCTAACACAGGCCTTATTACCTGAACAAAATTAATACAGAGTGTTTTATGTTCTTCAAGGTTGAAATCGTAACTGACTAGTAGTGCAGTGAGCCATTGTCTTAAATGCTGAGTTTCTGCAATCCGTATTAATATGGTACTGAGATTGACACATTCAAAACAGTGATTAATTGAAATTCAATAAACGAGGTTCCTGATTATGGCTATGTTTATTTGTGCTAAATAATACACCGGGCGCTAGTACAAAATGTATCAAATAGTTTGATTGGGTTAAACTAATCAGTGGACCAATATGTATCATACTCCACTGTGTAATATAGTGAGCCCATCTTGAACACATTTGTTTCTTTAATACGGCTAAGTTTTGTTCAAGTGTACCATCTTAGCCAACTGGCCCACTGTGCAAATGTCGTGACAAAAATCAATTAAATTAATTTCTCTGATCCGTACCAACTTTAGCCATGGTTTTGTATCCTTTAAGTCCAATCCGTATAAAATTATTATAAGCTAGTATAAAATTTTGTCTATTACGTGTAATATTTTCAACCAATGTGTAGTACAGTGAGTCCGTTCGTAATAGCCTGGACAAAAGTAATGCAAAGTAGTGTTTTGTGTTCTAGTGGTGGACCTTGCGCTAAACACTGAGTTTCTCCAATCTGTATTAAGTTTTGTTTTTCAATACTGTGGGTTCTGTACAAAACGCCCGGACCAATTATTTAGTGTTTCTAACCCTAACCGTGCAGAGTAACTACAAAGTTTTACCATTACTTATACGATTTTAACACACTGTGTAGCACCAGTGGGTCCTTGCTCTAAATACTTGGACAACATTCAAGTTTAGTTTTACCAATTTTTTTGTCGAAACAATTAGAAAATTGTGCAAGTGTAGTACAGTGATTACTTGCACTAAACAATGCTCTAATCGATCTTTAATTACAGTAGAGCAGACTGTATACATGGCGGCCGTGTCAAAAATGCAAAACTTTCGATTTTTCTCAATAAGTTTTGCTCATCGAGTTTAAAATATTAACCCATTATGTTAATGTACTGTGAATCCTTGTCCACAACTTAAACGCGAGATCGCTGTGCGAAAAGTATCAAAATACCTTTTATTTTTCTAAATCGACGTTGTCCATCCTGCGTGTCTGAATCACACTGTATAATACAGTGGCTCTTTGCACAATTGCCTGGACAAAATTCAAATAATACTAATATTTAGCCAGCTTTATGTCCTTTAAGTTCAAAGACTATAAAATCTAGTCCATTGCGTGCAATATTTTAACACGCTATGTATTACAGTGGATTCTGCACCAATTCCCCGAGCAAAATTCAAATAAATTAGTTTCTCTAATCCGTATTAGCTGTGTCCTTTAAGCCTAAAATGGTCATGCAGATTTCCGATCTGTATAAAAGTGTAACCGACAGAATACTAAGAGAATATAATACAGTGGTCCTTTGCACAATTGCCTGAACAAAATTCAAATAATACTAATTTTTAGCCAAAGTTTTATGTCCTTTAAATCCAAAATGTTCAGGCAAATCTCCAATCTATAAAATTGTAACCGACAGAAATGCTAGGCGACTATAAAATGTTGTCCATCGCGTGCTATTGCACGCGATGGACAAAATATTTTTTAAGCCACTGTGTAGTACAGTGAGCGTTATTCTATTTGGCTGGACAAAAGTAATAAAGAATGTTTTATTCTTCAAGTTTAAAATCGTAATCCACTTTGTACTGCTAATGCGTATTGTACAGGCATTGATACATTTAAAACACTGATTTATTTAACGAGTAATTAAAATGACCAATCGTTTAAAAGTAGTAGTCCCTAATATAGGCCAGGGTTATAATTATGGATGTGCTTTTTTTGGTAACGTAAAAACAGTGCTAAATAATACAACGGGCACTTGCCTAAAATACGTAGACCAAATTCAAATAGTTTGATTGGTCCAAAACCATCAGTGCCGTTGGACTTGACCAATAAGTATGTATTATATTGCGACAGACTAGCAATTACCCCACTGTGTAGTTACAGCTGAACAAAATTTCAACAAATTTGTTTCTTCAATTTGTATATTTTAGCAGATATATGGCAAGGCGTTGTTCGTTGAGTGTAAGATCTTAAAGACATTATCAAAATTCAATAAATAGTAACTACTTTCTCTAATCCGTATTACTGAGCGATTACAACATATGACCACCAAGTGAAAGATCTTGACCCACTATGTATTACAGTGGATTCTACATTAAGTCCCCGGGCAAAATTAAAATAAATTAGTTTCTCTAATGCGAATTAGCTGTATGCTTTAAACCTAAAATGATCATGCAGATTTCCAATCTGTATAAAACTGTAACCGACAAAAATACTAAGAGTATAAAATTTTATCCATCACGCCTAGTATTTTAAACCATTGTGCAGTACAGTGAGCACTGACCTAAAGTAGAGACAGAAGTACAATTTAATATTTTTTTTTTGTTCTACGAGTGCAAACTTTTAATATACTGTGTAGTACAGTACAGTGGACCCTGCGCAAAATGCTGTTTCTGTAATTCGTATTGTTTGTTCAAATACTGCGAGTTTTGTGCAAAACGTCCGGACCAATTAGTTAGTTTCTTCAATCAATTTCGACCATGCCAGTTTTGCTACCAACTTATATAATTTTAACATACTGTGTAGCACAGTGGGGTTAGTTTGGGTTAATACCTGGACAACATTCAAATTTAGTTTCTCCAATATTCTCTTCGGAAATAATTAAAAATTCTGCGTGAAGCGCAATACAGTGGTCACTGCTACATTAGGTCCTTAAATTACAGTAGGATCACAAGCGACTGTCGATTCCACAGTTTCGAATATTCAAATCGTTCAATGTTTCCATATAAGTTTTGGTCATCGAGTTTAAGAGATTAACCCACTACGTACTATGTTACTATTGTACAGTGAGCCCTTGCCCAAAATGTATGTAGGTAGACAACTTAAACATGAGATCGCTCTGCCAAATCAACTTTCGATTTTTCTACATAAGTTTTGGTCCTCGAGTTTAAAATATTACCTCACTATGTATTATGTTAATGTTGTACAGTGAACCCTTGTCCACAACTTAAACATGAGCTCGCTGTGTATCAAAATACCTTGCAAAAAAGCAACATTGTCCATGCTGCATGTCTGAATCCCACTGTATAATACAGTGATCCTTTGCACAATTGCCTGGACAAAATTCAAATAACACTAATTTTTTGCCAAAGTTTTGTGTCCTTTAAGTCCAAAATGATCAGGCAGATCTCCTGTCTGTATAAAAATGTAACCGACACAAAATAATAAGCGACTATAACATTTTGTCACGCCTAATATTTTAAGCCACTGTGTAGTACAGTGAGCACTGTCCTAAAGTAGAGACAAAAGTATAATTTCATTTTTTTTTGTTCTTCAAGTATAAACTCTTAATATAGTGTGTAGTACAGTGGACCTTGCGCAAAATGCTGTTTCTGCAATCCGTATTGTTTTGTTCTTCAATTACTGCGAGTCCTGTGCAAAACGTCCAGACCAATTATTTAGTTTCTTCAATCAATTTTGACCATGCCACTTTTGCTACCTGCATGTCTGAATCACACTGTATAATACAATGGTTCTTTGCACAATTGCCTGGACAAAATTCTAATAAAACTATTTTTAGCCATAGTTTTGTATCCTTTAAGTCCAAAATGATTAGGCATCAGATCTCCAGTCTGTATAAAATTGTAACCGACAGAAATACTAATAAACGGCTATAAAATTTAGTCCATCGGGTGCAATATTTTAACTCACTGTGTATCACAGTGGAATCTGCACTAATTTCCTGGCCAAAATTCAAATAAATTGGTTTCTCTAATTCGTATTAACTGTGTCCTTTAAGACTAAAATGATCATGCAGATTTCAAATCTGTATAAAATTGTATAACCGACAAAAATACTTAAGAGACTATAAAATTTTATCCATCACGCCTAATATTTTAAACCATTGTGTAGTACAGTGAGCACTATCCTAAAGTACAGGCAAAAGTATAATTTAATGTTTTTTTGATCTTCGAGTGTAAACTCTTAATATACTGTGCAGTGCAGTGGATCCTGTGCAAAATGCGAGTTTCTGCAATCCAGTTTTGTTTTGTTCTTCAAATACTGCGAGTTTTGTGCAAAACGTCCGGACCAATTATTTAGTTTCTTCAGTCAATTTCGACCATGCCAGTTTTGCTACCAACTTATATGATTTTAACATACTGTGTAGCACAGTGGGTCGTTTGCTCAAAATACATGTACAACATTCAAATTTAGTTTCTCTAATATTCTCTTCCGAAATAATCAGAAAATTCTGCGTGAAGCGTAATATAGTAGTCACGGCTACACCAGGTCCTTAAATTACAGTAGAATCACAAGCGACTGTTGATTCCCTAGTTTCGAATATTCAAACCCACTACGTACTATGTTACTGTTATACAGTGAGCCCTTGCCCAAAATGTATGTAGGTAGACAACTTAAACATGAGATCGCTGTGCCAAATCAACTTTCGATTTTTCTACATAAGTTTTGGTCCTCGAGTTTAAAATATTAACTCACTATGTATTATGTTAATGTTGTACAGTGAACCCTTGTCCACAACTTAAACATGAGCTCGCTGTGTATCAAAATACCTTGAAAAAAAGGAACATTGTCCATGCTGCATATCTGAATCCCACTGTATAATACAGTGATTTTTTGCACAATTGCCTGGATAAAATTCAAATAATACGAATTTTTTGCCAAAGTTTTGTGTCCTTTAAGTCCAAAATGATCAGGCAGATCTCCTGTCTGTATAAAAATGTAACCGACACAAAATAATAAGCGACTATAAAATTTTGTCACGCCTAATATTTTAAGCCACTGTGTAGTACAGTGAGCACTGTCCTAAAGTAGAGACAAAACTATAATTTTATTTTTTTTTGTTCTTCAAGTATAAACTCTTAATATAGTGTGTAGTACAGTGGACCGTGCGCAAAATGCTGTTTCTACAATCCGTATTGTTTTCTTCAATTACTGCGAGTTCTGTGCAAAACGTCCAGAACAATTATTTAGTTTCTTCAATCAATTTTGACCATGCCACTTTTGCTACCTGCATGTCTGAATCACACTGTATAATACAATGGTTCTTTGCACAATTGCCTGGACAAAATTCAAATAAAACTGTTTTTAGCCATAGTTTTGTATCCTTTAAGTCCAAAATGATTAGGCATCAGATCTCCAGTCTGTATAAAATTGTAACCGACAGAAATACTAATAAACGGCTACAAAATTTACTCTATCGCGTGCAATATTTTAACTCACTGTGTACCACAGTGGAATCTGCACTAATTTCCTGGCCAAAATTCAAATAAATTGGTTTCTCTAATTCGTATTAATTGTGTCCTTTAAGCCTAAAATGATCATGCAGATTTCCAATCTGTATAAAATTATAACCGACAAAAATACTTAAGAGACTATAAAATTTTATCCATCACGTTTATTGTGTAGTACAGTGAGCACTGTTCTAAAGCAGGGATAAAACTGTAATAATATACTTAATATACTGTGTAGTACAGTAGATCCTGCGCAAAATGCAGAGTTTGAGCAATTCATTTTGTTTTGTTCTTCAAATACTGCGAGTTTTGTGCAAAACGTTCGGAACCAATAATTTAGTTTCTTCAATAAATTTCGACCATGCCAATTTTGCTACCAACTTAAATTATTTTAACATACTCTGTAGCACAGTGGGACGTTTGCTCTAAATACATGGAAAACATTCAAATTTAGTTTCTCTAATATATTCTTCGGAAATAATTAGAAAATTCTGCGTGAAGCGTAATACAGTGGTCACTGCTACATTAGGTCCTTAAATTACAGTAGAATCACAAGCGACTGCCGATTCCACAATTTGAATATTTAAACCTTTCGATGTTTGTATATAAGTTTTGGTCATCGAGTTTACGTACTACGTTACTGTTGTACAGTGAGTCCTTGCCCAAAATGTATGGACACAACTTAAACGTAAAATCGCTGTGCCGAAAATCGACAAAAACTCGTATTTTATTTAATTTTTCCAGAGTCAAAAAACTTCTAAAATTACAATAATGACAATAAGAAACTTATCGAGATATTAGCAAAAATACAAATAAAATACCTTTAAATACGCATTTGCTTGCTTCTTATGGAAGTACCCTTGTACTATTTCTTATGGACCAAATATAATCGCTTTCACTCTCCCAATGAACAAAACCACATATCTGACTGCGACAAAACAGTTTTTTGTCATTTTCAATTTCTAAAATGCAATTTAACGCCCGGTAGACTTTCGTCCGTTTTTTGTGGAGGATGATAAATATGTGTTACGCCACGGTTTGAGGTTTGACTTGTAGGTGTGGGCGGTATAAATAAGAAGTATATCGAATAGGAAATTTCAGTTGGTTTTAGTTGTTGAAATAGTTAGGAAGTGGTTCCTTAATTTACAAATATGTTCAATTTCAAGGTAAATATAATGCGTTTTTAAATTATGGCTTAGGCAACAGACATCTCATTTATTTCCTTGCAGATATATCTTAAGCTTGGTAAGCAGTTCTATAGGATTTTTTGTATATCTGGGAGCCATTCCTATAAGTGCTAGTTATAGTTACAGTCACATGACTGCCATAAAACGACACAGGGGCTCTCGTCACCGCAAAGGCACGTAGGAACTTTTCATAAAATTAAATGGACATGTTCTCATTTTTTTCTCGGTTTTTTGGCCTTGTGACCACTTTAATCATCGCTGTACCATAACGATATTTCGTACAGCTGTCCAGGGTACCAGCGCTAAAAGCTTGCCCGTCAGGGATCATCCATAAAACTAAATTGGAAATTTTCTTATACTTCTTAAAGTTTTTTTCTGGCTTACCTCCTTGTAGCCATTTTAATCATCGCTGTGCCATAACGATATTTTGTACAGCTTGCAAAGGATATCCTAAGAAGTGGTACCAGAGTTAAAAGCCTGTCAGGGACTTTCCATTAAATTAATCATATATCATCATTACCTGTATGTCAAGATGTTCTTAATTTGTTATAAATATTGCTCCTTTAGGTTATTTTCACTTAGTGTTTCACTTACAATTACCTATTTGTTTACAATTTTATATCAATTTATATTACTCTTTTGTTATAGGTTTTGTTATTTGTCGCTACTATTGTGACTATGATTTTCGCAAGTCCCTTGCCCGAGGATGACCTAGAATCAGCAGCATCAGGTAAGAAATCGATTTTCAGAACCTCTTGATCAGGTCATTGGCTTGTTTTTTTAAAGGTTTTAAAATTGTTATTAACGCTGAATATTTTACGGACTATTAACAAACACCAAAGAAAAAATTACATTATTTATATTTTTCCTGTAGGGCTCTATTAAATACGAAAGAATAATAGATTTTAGCTTCAAACGTCTCCAAATGTTTGAGCTTATTCAAAGTGTTTGAGGGGTTCGGCTCATAATAGGAATGTTGCTGCCAATTGGTACCCGATAGTAGTTCTCAGCAAAACGTGGCTGTCCCCCGACATCAGTGATGCCGAGATTGGACTTATTAATTACAATTTTTTTGGTTGCAATATGAATCCTAACACAAGCAATGCTGCAAGAGGTGGTGGCGTTTTAATAGCTGTCTGCAGGAGCTTGCATAGTGCTGTTACATGTGAGGGTGAGTTCAAATCTGTGTATATTTTCCATCGAGATCTCCACCTGACAGGTACCAAAGTTTTAGCGATAGCATTGATAATCTTTCCGAAATACATAAGACGCAGTTTTGCATACTTGCAGAGTTTAATTTATCCAAAGCAGAGTGGTCTTTCGAGTGCTATGGTTCGCTTGCTACCACATCTGCATACACTCAGCCTCGAGAGGCAGATTCCATCGTATCAATTTAATGAAATTGCTAACGTCAGTGGCAGTATTCTCGATATGGTGTTCTTGAGCGTGGACGAATCAATGATTGGTTTGGCAGATGATGCATTGGTTGCGGCAGACAGTTACTATCCTCCACTTACCTTACAGATCGGAGACTTCGCACATCAATCCAATTCTTCAGGTCCCCACCTTTCTGAATACTATTATGCTAATGTTGATTTAGTCAATAACTACCTTGGGCAGGTTGACTGGGATGACTTGTTACTACACCCATTATACACCACTCTCTTGATAACATGCATTTTTTATTTATTTTTATTTATTTATAAATAAAACAGAAAGCGGTAAAATCGATCAGTCTGTTTACAATAAAACAATAGTCAAAATTCAGTTCAAGTTTGTCGAACTGCATTTTTCTATGATGCATAATGTACCAACACACCACCAATGTCTTCCATTTTTGAGTCAAGACGGTTTTTAAAAGTGTTGATGTTCGGTGCACTCACTATTTCTTCAGTCAGGGAGTTAGTTACACGTATACACTATCCTGTTACTTAAGAATTTTTTTTTGGTAGTTTGTTTGCCCTTTGTTTATTAAGTTTTTTAATGTGTGTGCATACTCAATCTTTGGTCTTATGTATGTCTTATACAGCTGAAGAATCATTTGTGGACTAGTATTATTGAATGCTACTCTAGCCAAATACGCGAAAGAATTGGCCTTTTTCACAATAGAAGCAATGTGTTTGTCCCATTTCAGGTCATTTGATATTATAATGCCTACATCCTTATATGACTGGACATGCTGCAACATACAACCATCCAGAATATATTGGTTTCCTAGATCTTTTGGACTTATGGATAACACTACACATTTGTCAGCATTTAGCTTCATGTGCCAAGTTTTGGACCATGTCTCAATTGTTGCTAGATCGTTTTTCATGTCAGAATATTGGCTCGATGCATCGCAATATAACTTGGTCAACTTGGTGTCATCTGCAAAGAATGATATATTGGTCTTAATTTCTTTACCCAGGTCACCAACATACAACAAGAACAAGAGTGGTCCCACTCTTGTTCACAGATCCCTGTGGTACCCACTAATCACGTCCCGAAAGGAAGAGCA